>JAVSBS010020967.1:0-13652 GCA_033124195.1 Coracias cyanogaster
GATTTGCTTAGCTTTGCTTCTATTATTATTAAACTGCTTTTTGTTTTCCATCTTATTTTCCTCCCCTTTCTTTTTTTGCTCTGCTGAGAAGGGAGAGGGGAAGGAAAGGGGGGGTGATAGAGTGGCTTGGTGGGCACCTGGCGCTCAGCCAAGGTTAACCCCCCACAGATGGAAATACATCATCCATCATGTAAAAATTCCTTTTTAAGATAAGGTCTATACTGTCAGCTTTTGTACTGTCTCAATGTATGCCACCTAAAATGTGGCAATACTATGACAGGAAAATTCTACTGTGTAGGAAGGTACATTGGCTTTGGTTCTGTCTTTGGGAGAACTGGTGCAACCATGTTACCTTGATGTATTTGACCTCCACTGGTGCTTCTGCAAAAACTGTTTAGATAGTGTGATTTCCTTAGTACAGATATAGCTTAAGAAAGTGTGGCAAGTACAGCTGCCTCAATAAACAGAACAGAGTGTGCCAGAATGGTTGTGGTAAGTTCCACCTTAGGGTGACTAGCTGGCACTTTAAGGGCTAGGCCCTTAGCCTGTTTGGGCTTTTTAACCAATCAGAATGACCATAGTTCATCCTCGACTTGGGTATAAATGCAGCCCTGCCTGGGAGCTGGATGAGCTGGTTCTCTGTAAAGCTGCAGGTTCAGCAGTCAGAGTCTCCCCTCAGACCAGTTGCCCAAGAATGTTTTATGGATTGAATGACCCTCACCTTTTTTTGGTGACTGAAAAACTTAGGCTTTAGTGTGGGAGGTTTCCTTTTGATAGTGAATTTGTAACTATTGTGGTTTGTGTTCCTCAAAGTTTGGTAATGGTTGTGTAGTAGGCATGTTCCCAAAAGGCAGCTGGATCTGGGCTATGTCACTGTGGGTGCTGGGTTAATAAATCCTTTTTTTTTCAAACAGATGTTTGCTATTTGTTTGTGGGTACCTCCATGACAGGAAGATGATAAGTAACAATAATATTTTTTAAACAAAGAATTATTCTGAGGAAATAAATATTGATATAAATAAAAATCATTTGGATATTTTTATCCAAAGGCACTGAAAGAAGCTTAAGAGAAAAAGTGACACCAAAAAGGTTTATCTGCACTTTGTTATCTTTGAACCCTCACCTTTCTTTCATTTGTTTGGTTCACAGTTCAGGCTAACAAAACCTCAGAGGTCTTTTAAGATACACTTGCTTGTATAAGACTTCAGGAGATCATTTAGACTAATGGGGAGACCAGAAAGAAAGGGTAGATGCACCACTTCACTAGCGAAGAAAAGAACTGGATGAAAGAAAAGGGAAACCATCAGTCTTTGAACAGGTGTATCCAGAGATGCTTTGAAAGGAGGGGAAGTGATATAATCAGTGATGACAAGGGGAGAAGGAAGATAAAAACTCATTTATTGACCTCAAGAATTTCCCTGAGAAATTCAACAGAAATTGAAATTAATATAGATGGATGGTCCTCCAGAAACACAAGGGAGTTCTGCAGTTCTACGTTTCATCACCATCTCTGAAACCATTGCATCAAATTAGAAATAACAAGTACAATAAGAAAAAAGTATTATCTGATGAAGTTGAAAGTGTTAGCAGAACATCTGTTAAGAAGGGAAAATTGATACATGGCTGAATGAGAATATATCCTTTCTACAGAATGAGAAAGTCTTGGATCCATCAATTTTTCTTGTGTTAATAACATCAAGTTATGAGTAAATAAGACTTCTAGAAGGGAAATATAACTAACATATTTGCCTTACAGCATCCTCCCTATTGTGATATGGTCTTGACGAAACCTGTGTGTATTGTAAACTAGGCAAGAATTCTTCTGACTACAAAATCATGAAGTAGCTCGTAGAAAACCAAAGGACATTTCCAATGATTTTTCCCGATAAAATAGAGCATACAAAAGATAGATTAAATGTACAGCAATTACTAGGCATCAAAACTTGATCTAAAAGTATAAGGTCACAAACTTACAAGATACAAGATTGAAACAAATTAGTTTTATTCAATGATACTATAGAATCATAGAATCATTTAGGTTGGAAAAGACTTTTAAGATCATATAGTCCAACCATAACCCTACTGTACCAAGTTGGCTGCTAAACCATGTCCCTAAGCACCACATCTACACAGCTTTTAAACACATTGAGGGATGATTCTACCACTTCTCTGGACAGCCTCTTCCAGGGCTTGACAACCCTTTCTGTGAAAACATTTTTCCTAAAGTCCAACCTAAACCTCTCCTGGTGCAACCTGAAGCCATTTCCTCTTGTCCTATCACATGTTATTTGTGAGAAGAGATCAGCACCCAGTTCTCTACAGCCTCCTTTCAGGAGCTGTAGAGAGCGATAAGGTCTCCCCTCAGCCTCCACATCTTCAGACTAAACTGCAGCTTCCATCAGCCTCTCCTCATAAGATGTGTTCTCCAGGCCCTTCACCAGCTTCATTGCCCTTCTTTGGACAGCTCTGAAGCTCCAGTGCTTCAATGTCTTTCTTGTATTGAGGTGCCCAAAACTGACCATGGTGTGTGGCCTCACCAGTACAAGGGGATGATCACTTCCCTAGTCCTGCTGCACACACTATTTCTGATACAGGCCAGGATGCTATTGACCTTCTTGGCCAACTGGGCACACTTCTGCCTCATATTCAGCTGGTTGTTGATCAGTACACCAAGGTCCCTTGCTGCTGGGCAGCTTTCCGGCCACACTTCCCTGAGCCTGTAGTGTTGCATAGGGTTGTTGTGACCCAAGTGCAGGACTCAGCACTTGGCCTTGTTGTAGTTCATACAATTGGCCTCAGCCCATCAATCTAGCCTACCCAGCTCCCTCTGTAAAGCCTCCATACCCTCAAGCAGATCAACACTCCCACTAAGCTTGGTGTCATCTGCAGCCTTACTGAGGGTGCACTCTACCACCTCATCTTTATTGTTGATAAAGATATTAAGTAGATGTGTCTGCAATACTGATCCCTGGGGAGCTCCACTTGTGACTGGTTGCCAGCTGGATTTAACTCCATTCATCACCAATCTTTGGGCCCTGCCATCCAACCAGTGTTTAACCCAGCAGAGAGTACACCCATCCAAGTAATGAGCAACCCGTTTCTCCAGAGGAGTGCTGTGGGAAACAGTGTCAAAGGCTTTACTAAGTATAGGTAGGCAACATCCACAGCCTTTCCCTCATACACTAAGCAGGTCATCTTGTCATAGAAGGGGCTCAGGTTCATCAAGCAGGACCTGCCTTTCATGAACCCATGCTGACTGGGCCTGATCACCTGGTTGTCCTGTATATGGTGGTAATGGCACTCATGATGATCTGCTCCATAACCTTCCCTCCATGGAGGTCAGACAAGTCTGTAGTTCCCTGCAGCCTCCTTTTGGCCCTTCTTGTGTTGTCACACTTGCTAACCCCCACTCCACTAGGACATCCCTGGTTAGTCAGGACTGTTGATAAATGATGGAAAGTGGCTTGGTGAGAATATCAACCAACTACTTCAGCACTCTTGGGTGTAACCCATCCAGCCCCGTAGGCTTGTATGTATGTCTAAGTGGTGCAGCAGGTCACTAACCATTTCCTTTTTTATTATGAAGGTCTGTGGTGGTTTAGGGAAGCTGTGGTGGTTCAGTTGCTGCCGGGAGCCAAGCCACGTGGCCACAGCCGCTGCCCCCTCACCTCCCAGACAGAGAGTTTGAAATGCTTTTTTTTAGTTGAGATAAGGAGAATTTAATACAATGACACACAAGGAACAATCGCAGTAACAACAGCAATGACAACAGTGAGAAAAACAATGCACAAAACATGTGATACCATGTGGGTACATGGACAGAACTGAGCGGAGCTGAGCTGACTAGGGACGAGAACTGGCCATGGGGCATGATGTCAGTATGCTATGGAATAGCCCAGCCGCACCAAATTAACCCTGTCCTGGCTGAATTATGACAGTCTCATTCTGCTCCCCATCCCTGCCTTCCAGCTCAGCGGTCTGGGTACCTAGGGAGTGACTAGTCCTACTACTAAAGACTAAGGCAAAGGAAGTGTTCAGTACCTCATCCTTGGTCACTATGGTTCCCTGTGTATCTAGTAAAGGATGAAGATTCTCTCTAGTCCTCCTTTTGCTGTTAATGTATTTACATTAAAAAACCCCAAAATTTCTTTAAAAGCAGTAGCCAGGTTAAGTTCTAGCTGGGCTTTGGCGCTTCTAATTTTCTCCCTGCATAGCTTTAAAACATCTTTGTAGTCCTCACAAGTGGCCTGCCCCCTCTTCCAAAGGCCATAAGCTCTCAATTTGTTCCTGAGTTCCAGCCAGAGCTCTCTATTCAGCCAGGCCGGTCTCCTGACTGCCCCAATAATTGAAAACTCTGTCTGATCACTTGCCTTAGTAACTTCCCCCACAAGTTCTCTGTTCACAAGCAGCAGGTCCAGAAGGGCACCATCCCTAGTCGGCTCCCTCACCAGCTGCATTGGGCATTTATCTTCCATACAGTCCAGGAACTCTTAGGGCTGATTCCTTTATGCTATGTTGTATTTCCAGCATTCATTTGCCTGAATTGAAAAAAAAATAGCTTATTTAAATTTCCATTAAAAGCTAATGAACTGGTTTCCTAAAATTTCAAAGAAAATGTGATTATATCTATCATTACTTTTATCTATAGCTGAGATATTTAGTTAATGATAGTATTTGATCTCTAGCTTAATATTTATTCCTTTCTTTTTACAACTGGATGGGTTTCTGTAGAGCTCAATAAATATGCATTTCATGAAATAATTTTATAATTACTATACAACCTGCCTGCAAATGAAAGACTTTGCAGAAGCAGGGCCTAAATCAAGCAATTGTGAGTGCATTTTCATAATTAAATCGATATTACCTGACACTCTGTTATTATCCTTATGTATCTTTGGTTGTTTTTCTTTGGCACTTGTGTTCATGTAGTATGTAATTTGTTGAACAATGGCACAAAACTTTGTCCAATCTTCCTTTTCAAAAATGAATAATACAGCTTTTATTAATCACAAAAGTAATACATGTATTCAGCCTTTCTTCCAGTCGTTGAAACTCTTCTAAAGCTCACACTACTCATGCATGTGAAATATATCTGTTAACAGCGGGAATTGTTCTTTAAGGTTCTTATACATGCATTGCAAAACTGGACACATTCACGGTATTACATATAATCTGCATATAGGAAACATAGTAAAGAAAAATTCCACATAGGTAACAACGGCAAATTTTAGGCTTAGCATCAGATGTTTAATGAGTAATATTGAAAACACAGGGGAAAATCCAACTCTTTATTAAACATTTATTCATAGAAAAATGTTCAGTGATACAAAAATCAAATGTAGAAACAAACTGCCACCAGTTACGACTACCAACAAATTTTGATTTCCAGTTTCGAATAAGTGAAACTTACTTGAAGGAGGATAACTAATATATATATACATTTACAGCTGTGGACAACTTGGCTTATAGTTCTCATTCCAATAGCAATTTGTAAAACTGCAGTAAAACTTCAATAAGATATTCTCAGGACTTTTTTGTAAACTTTGTGATGGCTACCATCCCCCAAATGTCAAAATGCCATACAGTCTAAATGCCAAGATTACCATCTTCACTGTTAAAACACACAGTCTCTGTGAAGGATGAACAACATACATTAATATATTTATAGTCTCTATGAAATGCTAATAAATCAAAGGGGAGACTGCTGCAAAAAGCTTAGGAGCTGTACCTTGTAAAATGTTTACAAGGTAAACTTGTAACTGCAGCTTAATTGACTTTCTTCCCAACTTGATGTTTGTTTGACTTACTCCGCCACTGCTCAACAGTTGCTCCGATTAAGGATGTGATCTTGTAGTTTCAAGCGGAATGTGTGTAAAGGCAAAATCTAAATAGAGTAGCAGAATCAGCCTTCCAAAGTCTGTCTTTCTTCATCAAAGATGTTAATAATCAAATAGGTTAACATTCCACATGTATCGTATATAGCCAAAAGAAAAGTCCCTTAAGTTTCTTAAAGCTCAATCATTTGAGACCTTTCTGTAGTATGTAGCAACTAGAACATTTCCATGTTCTGGAAAAATCTCAGAGGGCTAAGATCGCAATCTATACAAATGTCATGATTGAAAGGGATGAAATGAATTATAGTTTCATGTAAATGAGAGATAACTCCCCCCAAAATTCCTGAATCATTGCTAAAATAGATTACATCAAGTATTTTTATGTCTGCTTTTTCTGGTTTTACACTTCTATATTGCAATTATATTTCCAGTTTTATAATCATAAATTAATTTTTTTGTTTGTTTTTAGAATTAAGTATGCTGCTTTCATAGAGGATTTCTCCATTATTAAATATAAAATGAAAATGTCAGTCATGAGAAACAATAAATTCAATGTCATCCGCAGATTAAACTTTTGCAGTATTGATAGCTCACGTCAAGCATGGGATGTGGTGTTTCAGATTAACATGAGAGAGCAAGTAATGTCAAATGGCAAGGTAAATACTAAATCTTGCCAGACAACATTATTCAGAACTTCTGGTAAGTACACAGGAAAATACCCATATTCTAGATAAAAACCTATTTCCCTGCCCACACTGTTCAAACACCTTCATATATGTAGTCTATGTGAAGTTAAACAGTTATACTATCAAAGTGCGGATTATGAAATGTAAATCACTGAGGAAATTATTTTTCTTGTCCAAGATAAAATCTGAACTTTGGGACCTAATAACATCTAAAAGTCTCTGAGTTAAGACTGAAGATCTTGTATCTCTCCATTGGGTCTGGATTTTTCCTCATGTGGCTCCCATTTCTCTAATGCAGGGGTCCTCAAACTACGGCCCGCGGGCCGGATACAGCCCGTCAGGGTCCTCAAAGTGGCCTGCGGGTATTTACAGAACTCCCCGCACCGCCCTCACTGGGGGAAAACCAAGCAGCTGCAGATGACTTCCTGCCATTTAATCCTTACCCCGGCCAGAGCCCAGGTGCGGCAAAGTTCCTTCAGTCCCTTCTGGCCACTCTTTCCGGACTGCGCAGCCGGGCTGAGGAGGGGGGCGGTGGCATCAGCGAGGTGGGCGACTCTCCCGTTGGTTTTTTCCAGACTATAGTCTGGCCCCTGACAGTGTCCGAGGGACAGTGAACCGCCCCCCTGTTTGAAAGGTTTGAGGACCCCTGCTCTAATGTCTCCTGCATTCAGTAAATGTCTCCCTCATTCAATAAACACTTTTTCACAGTATCCTCCACAGAACCAGAAGGAAATCTTTTACATTTCACCTCTCTGAGCTCTGCTTTATAACCAATTTCAAAGAGTGGAGGATGAGTCCACAAAAACATTTTTTTGCCGAATGTTAATTATCATAAATGGACATTGCATTAGCAAATGCAGATGTCTACATGCTTCTCTGCATCTGTATCTAGGCTGTAGTGGTTTGATCTTTCTGCCGGAAGGAATCAGCACTGATAATGTTGACTGTGAAAATGCTGTTCTTTTTTTTTCCTTCCTGAGGGTCCACTACATAAACCTCCCCTATGATTACCTTTTTCTTCCATATAGTGATATATAATTATTCACAAATTGAATCAACCTTTTTAATAAAATTTTTATAATTGGAGACTTGTTTTCTACTGTCCAATCCATGGCTGATTATCTTTAGCCTCCTGCCTGCATTATATCTGGCCTAAGTAATAGAAAGCATCATTTGCCAAAGAGGAACATTCACAAAGTGTTTCAGTAATGGGTTTTGAGGGTAATTCTGTCCTCTTTCCCTTTTCACAAAGTCATTAGAGTTTCTTTTCAAGTAATGATCTCCTCAGTTTTCTGTAAGACATAAATATGAATTTAGATAGTATTTATATAGATGCTGTTAATTCCTTTACAATGTTTCCTGGTTTCAGTTGCAACACTGCCTTTGCTATTTGTGTGAAGAGATACCCTATAGATGGAATAAAGAAACTACTGAAAATCTTATCAAAATGTTAACAATAAATTCATAATGAGACAAAGAAATATTATTCTGGTTACAATCATAACACTTTCAGGCTGAATGATGCAATTACAGCTCATTTCTAATAATAATAATATACTTATAACTAATATATGCAGTCTTCTAGCGTCTATCCCTTCCTCTGCAGATCAGTGATCACCCTGAGATCAACCATTAGCTTTTCTCAAGGGGAAGGGTGTCAGGGTGAGTCCTCAGTGCCATGAGTTCTTCAGGATCTTTTGTTGGAATCACAAGGAATTATTGAGGCTGGAATAGAACTCCAAGATCATCAAGTCCAGCCTATGACCCAACACCACGACAACAGACCATGCCACTGAGTGCCACATCCAATCTTTCCTTAAACATCTCCAGGAATGGTGACTCCACCACCACCCTGGGAAGTCCATTCTAGTGTCTAATTGCCCTTTCTGTAAGGAAGTGCTTCCTAATATCCAACCTAAACCTCCCCTGGCACAGGGGATGCCCTCTCATCCTGTCACTAGTTGCCTGGGAGAAGAGCCCAACCCCCACCTGACTACAATTTCCTTTCAAGTAGTTGTAGAGAGTGATAAGGTCTTCCCTGAGTCTCCTCTTCTCCAGGCTAAACAACCCCAGCTCCCTCAGCCTCTCCTCATAAGACTTTCCCTCCAGCCCCTTCACCGGTCTTGTCGCTTTCTTCTGGACTTGCTCCAGCACCTCAATATCTTTCTTGAAGTGAGGGGCCCAGAACTGCACACAGTACTCAAGGTGAGGCCTCAACAGTGACGAGTACGGGGGGAGAATTACATCCCTAATCCTGCTGGCCACACTATTCCTTTCTCTTTGGTTGCAGTTCCGCTTGTGTGTTTTCAAACAATCTGTTCAACAACTCTATTTTCTTGTTGACCTTTAAGTTTATTTAGGCAATGATCACTTAGTATTGTATCACCCTTATTATATATGGTGTAATTTTTATAGAGTAAAATCAGATTATTTCACAAAGCTAATCTTAGAGTAAGTAATCTAATTTACTCCAGTAACAAAACCAAGCTGCAATAAACTCAAGAACAGAAAAGGCAAATCCAGAAAAGATCTGACAAACCATCAAACCTTTCATTGTTGAGTTAATGAAAAAAATATGGTCTGTGACCTGCAGTGGTGATATCATACTTACTGGGCTACAATGGAGTAAAGAGAAAATCAGATACAAATAAGAGGATAGAATGAAACCATTAGGATGTCTAGATTCTAGCTGAATTGTAATCTCTTAATCAAATCTATGAATGTGCATTTTTCTCTTTGCTATAAAGACAACTTTTTGTTCTAATCAGATGCAAAAAATCGTCAGCTGCAGTATTTAAAGTTATACTTTATACTGTGGATAAGCAGGGAAAGGGTAACTTTTACCCTTGGTTTGCAATGCACATTAGATCAAATTTTCCACAGTCACACTCCCATTTGAACATGAAATGAATTAGCCAAACTTTTGAAGTCCATCCCTGCTTGAGTACCTTAGTCTCTTCAACAGGTTTGATATTTATTGTGCTTAAAGGACTGTTTCCAGATCTAAGCACTGTGATGTGGCTACTGAGACCATCCTCAGGATGAAGGTCTCATATCATTGCCTGACCCATATTCAGGATAGATACAGGTTTAGGATTTTACTATAAACCCAAGGATTACTGCCACTAGGTTTTGGCAATGATATGTGAGAAAAGGAAGGAAGACATTTCTACAAGTCTTGTAAATTTGGTCTAGATTATTGAATCCTCTGTGTTGGCAGTAATAGATTTCTCATTCCCAATTACTGCTAGATGAGCATGATTCATAGGAATAATTCTTGACAAGATAAATGTAGGAAACTGGAAAAAACTAAGCATCCTTTTCTTCTTCAACTTTATCATTCAAACAGACTACGGCATTTATTTCCTTTGTAAATGTCACGGAGGCATTGGTGCTCAGTGAGAACTTCCATGGTGATTTTTAATCTCTGCACAATTGTCTTTAACTGGCTTATAAACACTGGGAAATGGAAAGTATTACTGATCATTTTACACTATATTGGCACTAACACGGAGCTAGGATAATAGATATATCCTCTTTCAGTTTCCTATGACAGCAACTTAGGAAAACTTTTAACTATTCCTTCACTTGCCAAAAGATTAGGGAAGACTTCATTAAGCAGTGGATTTCAGCTCCTCTACGTATAAAAGGTGTCATCAGCTCAGCAATATTTGTGCTGATTCAGCTAAACATGCAGAGCTAAAAGCATTAATTTACTTTTTAAAGTGTGCTTGGAAGCAATTCTGTTTCAGAAATAGGAGCAAAGTCAGCTGAAAGGCTCCAGTCAAATTCTATTTTAGAAGGGAATAAAAAAAATCTATTTCTTGTAAATTGTTATTTATGGAGGAAAAGCTAATACTGCAACCATCCTACTTTTATCATGATAAAAACTAATTCAGTGTGTTCTTTAGCACTAATGCCTTTCAGGTAAAAATATTTAACAGTTGACTGGGTTTTCTTAACTTGAACCCTTGATCTCAGTCACCTGTCTCTGAAGATTTGACTGAAATATGTAAAGTTCCTTCTTATACTGTATTTTTCCCCCTAAAACAACTAAAGGAAAGAAAAGGAAAAGGGTAACAAAGTTTGAAAAAAATTTCCTCTAACTCCCTTTCCTAGTAAAGTCTAATGTAGTGGAAAAAAATAACTAATTTATCTGTTAAGCCAATCTTTTACCAAGCTAGAGTGCTTCTCTGCTATACAATGCTTGCTACAATTGCTATAAACCAGTCCTTCCTCATCTCACAGAATTTGTGTTTTGAAAAACTCTACATAGGTACCATTCCCCTGCACAGGACTTGTTTCAGGGTCACTGAAATGGAAGATAAGCACAGATGTGACAGGGAACTTTTCAAGGATAAAACCGTCAGCGTTCATAGAGAAGTATTTCCAAAGCATCATCAAAAAGTAAATTTGTCTGCCCTGTCCAATCATGTCTGTGAACTTCCAAACTCTCTCCGTAGAGAGTGTCTATTTACTTTGATTACAAGTATGAGTGCAAAACGCTTCAGAGAACATGAAAGAGAAATGAGACTGAGACTCCTTAACCATTTCTCAACTCATTAGTAAGCTCCTGTTTCAATAGATGAAGAAAACGATGCATTTGGGACACTGAAAGGAAGAGACAGTTCTTGCTACTCAATAACTATGTGAATATATATATTATGAAGACATATAAGTGTCAATATTTAAAAATTACTAATGCTTACCATAAAATGATATTTTGGAATGAGGGAAGAGGAAATCTGCTTGGCTTCCAATTCATCAGATTTGCACAATTCTACCAACAGTGGTACTTTCTACTCTGTTGATCATTTTGGAGGAAACTGGGTCCTTGTCCAGCACCTTTTTGCTAACAAAGTGCTCAGTGATGCAGAGTTCTGATTCCTGTGTGGACCACTCTACAAGAGCTATCACACTTGTAGAATTCATAGTCTACTAAAATACTGGTGTGTGTCCTCCTTCTATAAACCAATTACCAGGTTCATGAGATTTTAGAGGACATGCAAGGTATGCTTTTTACATCCTCAAGGAACACACTTGTTAAAAAAAAAAAGAACATGGGTCTCAGTTGTGCCTGCACACCCACAAGAACTCATTAGAAAGACAAAATGGTTTTCATATTTCCAGACTTGTAGTCCTTTCTGTAGTCATCATTTGCATCTCAAAGCCAATGCAGAGAGACACTTTTTATGAAATAAAGAATGCCTAAGGTCAGATACGTTGAAATCCTATTATCTAGGTCTCCATCTGTGCTATCATATATAGAAAGCCATTGGCTAATTTCATATACAATCTGTACCCGGGAAACACAAAAAGATCTTTGTATAAGTAGCAATCTTCCAATGCTGGGATACTTTACATGTACCAGTCTGCTGTGTTTTAGTCCCAGATGGAAGCTGGGCACCATGCGGCTGCTCGCTTGCCCCCACCTCCACAGTGGTATGGGAAAGACAATAGGGAGAAAAAGGCAAAATGCAGTGGGTTGAGATAAAGATAATTTAATAAAACAATGCAAAAGGAGAAGTAACAACAATAACATTAACCATAGTGAAAAATCACCTAAATCTGCACGGACGGCTCTGCATCACAGACCTGAGATCTGCCCAGCTCCCTCTCCCCCGGCCCTCCCCCACTTATATAGCCAGCCTAACATCAGTATGGTATCAAATATCCCATTGGCTGGTTTGCTTGACTATCCTGGCTGTGGCTCCTCTCCCAGCTTCTGGTGAACGTTAACTCCGTCCTAGCCAAACCCAGGACACAGTCATTTCTGTTTTGCATTATAAGAAAGGATCACTTCACTTCACTGGCTTCAGTGTATGAGTTGCTCTACTCAAAAGTAAATACTTAGTGGAACCAACTAGGAAGTGAACTTGTGGACCTTACAGATTGACACACATCCCACTCCCCCACACCCCATCTACCATCCTTTGAAATCACACAGTATGCTTGAGGAGAAGAATCTGCAGGAAAATCTAGGTGCCATTATATACAAGCTAATGAAAACTTCTCACTGGGAACTGGAAAAAAATCTAGAAAAAATAAACTGTTATAAGATAGACAGAAAATGGGATTTAAAAAAACCCAAAATAAATATTGTAGCAATGTCTTCAAAATATTTTGTATACCAGAAACCCAAAACAGTCTTCATTTTCATATGCAAAAATTAAGTTATTATCAAAGGCCACATAGCAGTTCAGGATTTGAGTCATGATAAGGGCTTGAGAGTTAATAACCTTTGATTTTATCTCAGGCAAGCAATACAGTTGTCTTTTGAACAGTGTTACAGATTTTAAAGAACATGATGAATACAGAACATGTTGCATTTTGCCATATATGCCACCACACTGACCGTCCTTAAACAACTATAGTTTGAATTGTTTTTCCCAGTGGCAGCAGAGGCTGGACTTGCTTTAAACATTCATGCAACTTTTCTTTGCTTCAGCACTTCCTCTTCAAAACTTATTTGGAAAAAAAAAGTTTCACTACTTAATGTTATTCCTGCTGAGCAAGAATTTAAAATTGGATAGAAATGTTTCCTACTAGGCTATTATATTTTACCTCCTTGGTAAATGAAACTCTGAAAGAGTTAATCTTAATTTCAGGGATGTGGAAGTATTAAAGTGTCTGTGATCTGCAACCTATATGAAAATCACAAGATTATGTATTGGTGGAAAGGTAGATAGGAAGGAAAATAATGAAAAAATCCTTTTAAATAAAGATTTCTTAAGAATGTTATCCCTTAATATAAATGTTTTTCCCAAGGAAAATGAAAAAAAAAAAAATCTGTATTTTGCTTTTAAGCCATTGCTTGTGATTTATTTTGCTTACATATACTATGTACATGGGTTTTGCATCTTTGTGAAAAAAAAAATAAATTGCTGATATACCACAGCTTTTGCTTTTCCCTCAAGATACTGGATGAGATGACACGTTACCCTGATTCTGTAAAAATAAAAATGTTTGGAGTTCTTACAGAAAGTTTATAAACCGTGTTCGCCCTTGTAGAGAAGAGGAGTTAGTCACAAAGTCCAAGTCACATACACCCTGTAGCTGTATGCCTGGAAGCATGAAACAGCACTGAACGAGGTGGCAAGCACTGGGCAAGGTGGCAGCCATCACTAGATTG
>JAVSBS010020967.1:15564-35307 GCA_033124195.1 Coracias cyanogaster
GTGTTTTCCGAAAGAGTCCCTGATGATTCATGGGAGTCGTAGTTTAAGCTGACTTAAAAAGACATTTTAAAAATGGTTGGTCCGTTTGCCACACATGGTAAATTATAAAAATAATTGCTGGTACATTTAAACTCTTTCTGAGCTACTAGTTTAAATTTCACTGGAGAGAATAAAGCAAGGATGCTTGTTTCCTTTGAAGTATGATAGTGCCAAGGCTGCCATTGTATTCTTTCTTTGCCCGGTAACAGAAATCTACATGACAGCAGAAAGTAAGGAAAGACACTGGTCCTGTTTTTAATGAGTCTGAAGGAAAGGAACTTGAAAGATGGTTTTGTCTTCACCTGTCCTATTTCTCTTCTCACTTACATCCTGATGTAACAAATGACATGGCAGAGTTTATGCTGGAAGCGGAAAATTGGACATCACTCACCTGTACTCTTTCTAAAAGGACTTAGGAATTTACTAATAGTGAAAGACATAAACTGTAAATGAATGCAGGGCAAATCCTGAGCCATCTATTCACTTCATCTCTGAGCGTACACAGGTGAGTGAGGTGAATTTCAGATACCCGAGTGCAAACTGTAGCAGCTGAAACTGTGATCCCTTGCACTTCCTTCTGGGAAATGTGACCCTGACGTGCTTTGGTAAATGTACATAGAAGCTGGTGAGTAGGCAGCTTGACAGCACACATTGCCTCTTGACGTCTAGGGAGATGTCTGAATCTATCAGAGGAATGTATTTCTCAAAAGAGCTTTATAGCTGACCCTTGTTCACTGTGGTAAAAAATGGTGTAGGTATGTATGTAATCATTAAAACTAAGCAAAGTACTTAATCACCTCCAACTTTCTGTTGTTGTCCTTTTGGGTTTTGTCATAATTCATTAAGAAATTATGGGTCAGACTCTCTGTTCATGTAAACTGGCCCTATACTTCAATGAAACACCAGTTTACACCTACTAAAATCAGTTTTCAGGATGCATCTCAGGTACATCTATAGTGTAAAGTGATTTAAAATTGATTTAACTCTTTAGCTACTGTCAGAAGTAGGAAAAACTTGGAGAACGTATTAATACAGACGGAAATGCAGGATAGGGGAAAAGTTAAACAAGTGTTAAATGTGTTTTGAGATTAAGCTGATTTTTAAAAAAGACTAAATTTTCGAGAGGTGAGTTATCTATCTATACTGTAAATACTCCTTGTCTTGAACTGATGAAATATTATTTATTAAATCAAAGATGATTGTTAGGTTTAAGTTCATGTTTAGGCGAATGATATTTGTGATTAGTTCAGTACAGCTACAAACAAATAGATAAATATATTTCCAGATACTTTCCATACTCTGAAAAAAAAAAAAGAAAAAAAATACACTTTAAAACAATGGACTGAAGCTTGATTTAATGCATATGAACACTTTAGGTATAAATAAAAAAGGAAAACCCAAAAATTGTGAAATAAGCTTGCTCCAGAAATATTCATTTCCTCTTAAATATATATTTGTCGTCATAAACTAAAAGGATCCAATTAAAATTAATAGGTTTGCGTTCACTTACTTTTACTTAGAAAATTCCCATTTTTGATACATTAATATAATTTAATGTGTTCTTTTTGAAAAAAAAAAAAAAAGTATGAATTGTTTTTATAATGGTATTTTTCCTCCCTAGTTTCTTACTAGCAACAGTTTGAAAAATCTAGGCAGAAATGAAAAAGTCTGTTTATTGATATTATTAAGCTTGTTTATAAGTAATTAATATCACTCTGAATACCTATTTTTATGGCTACTACTGGACATATTTTCAGTTTCATTTCAAGAAAACTGTCATCTTCGTGGGTCTCAGGAAATGACTGTAACTGTAATATAATCAGCATGAAGCCAGAGGAAGAAATTGCAACCAGCAAGTAATATTACTTGTGTTCAGTTAATGCACAAACACTTTTCTCTGGATTGAGCTTTTGCTCTGGTGGACAAAGCTTTAACAACTGCTTGCATGATCTCCATGCATGAGATCATGCACACCAAGAAAATGGTGAATCAGACTATCATCTAGAGTGAAAGAAAGGAAGGAAGCAAGGAAGCAAGAAAGAAAGAAAGAAAGGGGAAGAAATAGAGAAAGAGAGAGAGAGATGTTTTAATGGGGGAAGTAAACACACATACAGGAAGTGCTTATAGATATATATTGTCTATACCTTCTCCATGGTTACAAGGAATAAAGCTATTTTGTTATATCTTTTTCTCCTAATCTGCAAACAGCCTTGTGAGCAGCGTGAAACATCTTTGACAGCAAGACTACTACTGATAGAAGATACAGCAGTGTCTGAAACATATATTTTGCGTTCTCTGTAGAGGAATGGTTTATCTACAGGAAGTCAGACACGGTGTCCCTTCATTCCCCAACCATTAGCATTTCCTGTGCAGTGTGTGTATCTGTTAAATCTTAGACAGTGAGAGTCAGACTCAGAGAAATGACTTTGCCTCATACACCACTGCAGCCAGTCCTCTGACTCGTACATTTTCAGCAGTGTGCTCTGGTCCTACTCTCTGTCACCATCACTCCATGTATCAGACATATATGTAGTTGGCCAGATATAATCAAATGACCAATAATTTCTGTTTGCTTAGGATGAGGAGATCATATAATAGAAAAAACATGAGCTGGAAGACTTCATGTTTGGATCCACTCTTAATCTGCAGCCTCATTTTGACATATAGTTTTCCCATTCTCTCCTCACATGGCCCTTCAGCCATAAGACAAAAGGGTCTTAATACATTCACCAACTAGAAGTGAAAAAATGTCATGCAGAAGAAGAAATGGTTTGTACAATTCCAGTTGCCCAACATCACTTAGATTTCAACCCAAACTTTTCTTTTGCTTCATCTAAGAATTCCTTCAAGGTATTTTCTTTTCATTTTATATTAACAGCAAGGAAAATCCTAGCTGAGTCTATAAACACCCTATATTTGCTCAGCACCAGTGCCCTGTAACATATACTGGAAAATAATAGTCTCAAAAAGGATCAGTGTGCCTGAGCCAGTTTTTACACAAAACCACAAAAACCATAGATTTTCTTTACTTTTTTTTTTTTTTCCCCAATATTGGAAATAATCTGTTGCAGATTAATGTGACAGAAAACTGTGCAAAATGTTTATATTATTCTCTTATCAATGCCAAAAGAACTTTAGGGATTTGAATACTGTCCTGATTTGTCTAGGACGGGATTAATTTTCACCACAAGCTTGGAGAGGGCCTGTGGGAAACCGACCCACTATTTTGAAATAACTAGGATAGACAACTAAAGCAGCCAATGGGATATTCGATACCATACTGACATCATGCCCATTATATAAAGATGGGGGCGGGGCAGGCAAGGCAGGGGCTGTGTGGTTCTCTAGTGCTGGCCATGTGGTCAGGGCAGCGTTGGACAGATGGTTTGTTCTACGTTACTTGCTTTATATGTATTGTTTCATTACTGTTACTGTTGTTATTGTTGTTACTTCTCCTTTTGTGTTGCTGTATTAAATTCTTATCTCAACCCACGGGGTTTTGCCTTTTTCTCCCTATTCTCCTTCCCATCCCACAGCGGGAGGGCTGTGTGTGAGTGATTGAGTGAGTGGCCGTGTGGTGCTCAGCTCCTGGCTGTGTCTAAACCACAACAGAATACCCTGTGTTAATCCACATTAATCATTAAACAACAAAATCATAGAATCATAGAATAATTTTAGTTGGAAGAGATCTTCAAGATCATCATAAGCCAGCACTGATAGGTCACCACTAAACCATCTTCCTCAGCACCACATTTATATGTCTTTTATATACCTCCAGGGATGGTGATTCCACCACTTCCTTGGGCAGCCTGTTCCACTACTTTACAAACCTCTCAGTGAGTAAATTTTTCCTAATATTCTCTCTAAACTACTCCTGGTGAAGCTTAGGCCATTTCCTCTTGTCCTATCATTTGTTACTTGGGAGAAGAGACCAACACCCACCTTGCTACAACCTCCTTTCAGGGAGTTGTAGAGAGTGATAAGGTCTCACCTGAGCCTTCATTTCTCCATGCTGAACAACCGCAGGTCCCTCAGCCACTCCTTGTAAGACTTGTGCTCTAGACCCCTCACTAGCTTCATTGCTCTTCTTTGGACATGCTCAAGCACCTCTATGTCCTTCTTGTAGTGAGGGGCCCAAAACTGAACAGTATTCAAGGTGTGGCCTCACCAGTGCTGAATACAGGGGGATGTTCACTTCCCTAGTTCTGCTGGCCACACATTGATACACCATTGCATATGAAAATGGCATCAAATATCACCTATTAGAGAGGAGGCACTGTATCAGACCGGAGCTTCTTTTCTATAAAATGACAGAGACTCTCTCTTTAATTTTCCAGATATGACCTTAGAGAATGGAAAACAATGCAATAAATTTTCCATTACTATTGCAGTCTGTAAAATATTTGTTGAGGACTGTAAGCGATGTTTCCCCTTCTCTGGCTGTCACTAGCATGCAGCAGGGCTGTTAACAGAACTGAAGCACTGAGAATTAGACATTGTAAGGACCCAATACATCCTCAGTAATAATTTAAGGACATTCAAAGACCAGTAACAGGGAAAAAATAAACTTCAGAAAAATCTGTTAAAATGCATTTGGCCTTTGTGATTTATACTTTGTTTTTTAAGCTACGATCATCTGGGTTTTAAAATTCTTTTCAGTAAGTTGTACATATCTCATTGGTTCTTTGAGTTAAGCATTTCTCTGAAATGCCTAAATGCCCCAGTAGGCTTTCCTAAACTTGTATTGAATTGGTGGCATAAAAAAAGTTCTTTTCTGCTAATCCAGTTTATTTGTGATAGCAGTGGAGGCTGTCAGTTGTCATTTCACGTGTTGATCATGCTTGCTTTCTTCTTACTTATTCTGATGAGAATTGGAGAGTTAATACTAAATGTTATAATCTGTGGGAATGAAACCTACCAGACATGGGGATAAATGTGCCTTTCATGCTTTTTTTTCAGAGCCATTATTATTGTTACAACAGTTATACTAAATTATACTAAGTCAAATGGATCTGAGCAATATAACAAGAGATTTAATTTTTAAACCAACACCGCTCCCCCCCCCCGCAGCTGTCTGAAGAATTAGAGAGCTGTTGAAAAAGTTGTGTGAGTTTGAATAAAATAGATAATTTATAAATTATATGGGATGTCATATGAAGACTGATGAAGATTTTTAACTCTCTGATTTTTGGAATCTCTTTGCAACTGCTGAGTGGTCTGATCCAGAAGGTCCTGCATGTAAGTTCTCTATGCCAGTACAACCATATATGTCATTTGTATAAATTTCTGTATCTGTGGTTAAACAATGGAACAAGATGCTCAGACAGATTGAAAAATCTTCAAATTTTAGCTAAAGTTGAGTTAAACTTGAGAAAACTGATCTGACTTTGGAGAAGGAACTCCTCTCTTCCAGAGATTCTTGTCAACTGAAATGGTTTTATGATTGTAAGTCAGTAATAAAATCACTATGGTTGGTAAAAGTGGTTAGCTAACACAGTAATTGCCAAGAGTAGAAACAGGTGATGTAACAAGGAGTTCTGGTGTATATTTACCTGATATGTAAATCTTCCTCTAAATGCAGTGGGATCACACAACATGAAGTTTAGATAGGAAGTTAGAAGGAAATTCTTCACTCCAAGGGTGATGAGTCACTGGAACAGGTTGCCCAAGGAGGTTGTGGATGCTCCATCCATGGAGGTGTTCAAGGCCAAGCTGGATGGGGCCCTGAGCAACATGGTCTAGTGGGAGGTGTCCCTGCCGTGGCAGAGGGGTTGGAACTAGATTATCTTTAAGGTCTCTTCCAACCCAAGCCATTCTATGATTCTATGATTTGATGATTCTATGAAATAATTTCCTTAATACATTTCGTAGTTTTGGTTTGGTTTGGTTTTGGGGTAGAATTTACCCCAAGAAATTTTGCCTTTTTATTTTATTCTAGAGGTCCAGTATCATCATTTCCTTGGCAACTTTTGATTTACTGCAGCTTTTTATCGCCTCTCAGTAATTCTTTCTACTACTCTATTGACATACATATTCTATTGAACAGTAACCAGCCCTCAGATTTATGAGTCACTCTTCCTGAAACACTTCTGCTGCCAGAGTTAGATTGTTTAGTGAGTCCTCCATGTTTTTGATAATTGCTACTTTTTCTTTTAATCCATAAAGAAAATGAACTGGTGGATGTTCTTTGTTTGTTTCCTAAATGCAAAACCTTCTTCCACATCCTATTTAAAGATTGTGTGGTGCAAGAACTGAAAAAAAAAAACCCAAACACCTCAGGAACAACAGATTAAAGCAGAAGCAGCAATAAACCAGCATCAGAAGATGAGGTTTATGGAAGTCTTATGCAGGACACAAAGTGTATCCATTAACTGCTTTCAGAGCTCTTACATTGAGGGAACTTCCCTTGTCAAAGCCAATTAATCTCTATCATTTAATTAAAATCCACAAGTTTTTGGCTGGTAATGTATGTTCCAGTCACAGGTAAATTGCAAATCTTGTTTCTGCAAGGATAGCTTGTCCTCTGGATTGGTTTATTAGAGATGTCTCTATTATGACAAAGGGCATTATAGTACCTCTGGATATGCCATTTGTGTGACTAATACTGAAATGCCTTGCACAAATTCTGGCTCAATTTTTTTCCTAGAAAAGAGTAATGTACTGAATGCTGTAAAAAGGAAAAGTCATCAGAATACTCTACAATATTAATTTATGCAGAAATATTGAAGTACTTTCACCCATTCAGTTTAACAAAATGGCTGTTACCAGGTTATTTGTTTTTAGTCTATGCTGATGTAGAAAAGAAAAGCTTGATTTAAAAAGTAACAAACAAAAAAACCTCAGACAAAATACCTAACACCAAAACAATCAAAACAACCCCTTTTTTCATTTTACTTTAGACAAAAAAATACTTAGAATTTGTTCTTCTACAGATTTATACTAGAAGAAAGGTATAAGATATGTGTGTTTATTGACCATGACTTACTAAGCTTTTATTGATTTTTTAGCTATGACAATTTCTGAAAATAATTACTGAGTTTTCTAGAAAATAAAGAGCTGAAAGACTAGTTCCAAAAGAAATTGTATCAAGATAAGTTCATATTAGATGAAATTTTATTCCTATTGCCAAACGCTGATACACAATGGTTACACACTGCTGAGCAGATAAATGTATCTGTGCCTAGTTTGATTAATCAGAAAGCTGAGTATGTGTACTTTTTAATAATATACCACTCCTGAGTTTTCATGTAAAGAATTACTTGTCACTTCTGGCAGGTTCTATCCCTCATTTAGGAAGGAAAGAAGAAAGAAAATAGAATAAATATAATTTAAATCTCTAATACAGTTCAGAATTATTTGTTACTTCTTTTTTTAATTCAAATAATTATTTCCAGAACTAAATTATAAATTTAAGACACAATTCAGGAAACAATGTTATAGAATGGAGAATGTTTTAAGACTATAAACATTCATATAGGTGTCTCAAAGCAACGCTACAAAGAAAGCTTATCCTTAGTTTAAGCGAGTTCATAGTTATACATTAATTGTTCACCATCACAGTGTCATCACAGAATGACTTGGGTTGGAAGGGACCTTAAAGATAATCTAGTTCCAAGCCCCCTGCCATGGCAGGGACACCTCCCACTAGACCAGGTTGATCAAGGCCCCATCCAACCTGGCCTTGAACACCCCCATGGATGAAGCATCCACAGCTCCCCTGGGAAACCTGTTCCTGTGTCTCACCACCCTCAAAGTGAAGAATTTCCTCCTAATTTCTCTTACAGTTTGAATCCATTATCCCTCATCCTATCACTACAGGCCTTTGTGTAAAGTGCCTCCCCAGCCTTCTTGTATGCCCCCTTAAGATACTAGAAGGCCACTATAAGGTCTCCCCAGAGCCTTCTCTGAACGAGCCCAATTGCACTGAACAAGCCCAATTCTCTCAGCCTCTCTTTGTAGGAGAGGTGTTCCAGCCCTCTTATCATGTTTGTAGCCCTCCTGTGGACCCGCTCCAACAGGTCCATGTCCTTCTTGTGCTGGGGCCTCCAGAGCTGGATGCATTACTCCTGGTGGGGTCTCACAGGAGCAGAATAGATTAACAGAATCACCTCCCTCGACCTGCTGGCCACACTCCTTTTGATGCAGCCCAGGATATGGTTGCACTCATGTATTGTTGGCTCATGTTGAACCTTTCATCAATCAGCAACCCCAAGTCTTTCTCCTCAGGGCTTCTCTCAATCCACTCATTGCCCAGCCTGTATATGTGCTTGGGATTGCCTCAACACAGGTGCAGGACCTTGCACTTGGCCTTGTTCATGAGTCTAGCATGGGCCCCCCTCTCAAGCCTGTCAAGTCAATTAGAGCTATGTTGACATAGCTTAAATTTTTAGTAATGTGAAATCTGAATTTATATGTAATTCATTATGCAGCTTTATTTTTTATAGACAGGAATTAACCCCTACTTGCTTTAGGCAGACTAGGTAAAATTGAATTTGCCTTGAAAAGGCAACATAATGAATGGGATAAATATACCAGATGTGTCAATTTCACAACTTAGAGTATGAGTTTATATGCTGTAATCATTCACTCTAGTGTGTAATTAGGAAACATGTTGTTCATATATTAGAACTTACAGAGCATTCTAGAGATTACTGACAAACAAGCTTTAAAAGATTTAGAAAATTCTTTGAGATAAGCATGATATATTCAGTCTAGTAAGGTCAGCAGTAGAAAACAACTCCTGCAAGAAACAATGAGCATAAAAAGAATGAGAAATACTTCAGGAAGTATGTAGGAGGTAAAAACCCTCCTCCTATAACTTAACTTTCTTGATTCTGTTTTCGCAAGGTGAATTATTTCCAACAGTAATATTACAGTAGTAGAAGATATGAAAATTTGTATAAAATCTATGTAAACTTGAAGCTAAAATAAGCAGTCTTGAAGTCATGACTGTTCAGCAAGCATGATAAATACATAAATTGTGTATTTTATTTAATTAATTATTTTACATTTTGAAGTCTTGTGGTTTAAAATTGTGCAGGGAACATCATACACAATCATACTGTGGAAAATTGTCTCACAGATAAAAAAGAATAGCAAAGATTATTTCCTAGGGAAAACAAGAGTATTATTTAAAAATGTATTAGTGTACAAAATTTACCAAAACTTACTCTACATCTAAGATTTTTCAAATTCACTCAGGAATTTTGCAGATGCCACCAGACTGAAGAAATGGCTGATAAGCCAGAGGATCGTCCTGCCATCCAGAGGGACCTTGACATGCTGGAGGAAAGGACTGGCAGAAACATCATGAAGTTCACCAAGGAGAAACATCATGTCCCACACCTGGAGAAGAAAATACAATTTCCCAAGTCAAAACTAAAAGTAAACTTATTAACAAGATCCACTATGTGACACCAGTAGGACATAGCTGCATTCACTATCCAGTGCAGCCCAACCAGTGATAAACACCACAGCACAGCAGCAGCTTTCACCCAGTGCTCTGAACCGTTCACTTTACACAGACAGTGAGAACAAGTAAACAATAACAAAGCACAAATGGCAGATAAGACCATATTATGGCTCTTAACTCTGAAGCACATTCTAAAAGGATACCATATGATTCTGCTCTCGACAATGACATGATTTAAGAGGTTTATTTTAACTTCTAATCCTTAAAGACTCTCAGAAAAAAAAAAAAAAAAAGGTGAAACTCACTCAAATGAGTGAACTGGAATTTGAACCATTCAGGCAATTTATCAAAGCTCTGATTGTGGCCCATGTTGGCACATGATGTGCCTCTGTCGAGGTTTAGGTTCAAACCACCAGTCCTACAACAGACTCTTTCTGTTAACCCCTCTTTCCCCTCCACAAATAGAGAAAGAGAAAGAGGAAAAGGGAGAGAGACTTATGGCCCCCTCCCCTCCCAAATGGGAGAGGAAGGGAATGAGAGAGAGGTTTCTGGATTAGAAAACTAAAACAGCTTTAATGAAGATAATAATAATTTTAAAATGGAATATATACAAATATATATAAAAGCAGTATTGAACCCAACCTCCCCCGATGGCAATTACATCACCATCACCACTGAGGCTGTGAAGCAGGCACCGGGAAAGTCCCAGCAGGGCCGAGAAGAAAGAAGGCTGAAGAGAAGGGAAGGGTCCAGAAGGCAGAAGGTCCTAAGAGAAGCGGAGGCGGCCAGCAGGGAAGCGAAGGGGTGAGACCCTTGCGATCCCTCAGCTTTATATTGAACATGACGTATATGGGATGGAATACTTCATTGGTCAGTTTAGGGTCACCTGTCCTGGCTTCTCCTCCTCGCAGGTGAGGCCTTTCACTTTCTACACCCCCCCTCCCCCATGCAGTACACAAGATCCAGCAGTGACCTTGGTCTGCATACCAATCCTTAGTAGTAACTCTAAACATCAAGCGTTATCACTGCTAGAAGCAGACACTTCTAGTCTGCAAAAACCTGCTGTTAGCTTCAGAAAGTGCAGTTAGTTAGCAGAGACTCAGATGAAACGTAAAATCACTGAACAGAATCAGGTTGGTTCCAACTCAAACCAGGACACCAAACTATGATGAAACCAGGTAGCATCAGGCCTTCTACGACCAGGATGAACGGATACAACTTAAAATGGCACCTTACACCATTTTGCAACTGCTATTTGGCAAAAAAAAATTCAGCTCTTACCTAACGGGCAAATTAATCATTTATGTAGAGCAGAACAACCTCCTCATTGCCTGTATCTCAAAAGACCCATCAACAGCAAGCCAGTCTTTAACCTAGAGAATGGTTTTGCCATGCAGTGATCCATTTCACTGATAAACCTGCATATCTTTGTCTGACCCTACTGTACAGTGGTGGCACACAAGTTCCATTGCCCGACCTGCTGGCAGCAACTGAAGAGCAATTTGAGCTTTCATAAATCATGAGTCTCTTCAGGCAAGGTACTGAGCAGTGTTTCTCACTGCTACTCATCGGCTAGCATCCCTCTACAAAGTACTTAATACAGCAGTACTTACTCTAGACACCTGATGCTTCCCTCAAGTCCTACCTGACTGTTGACTACAGCTAGCATTTCTCAGATGCTTTGGTGGTGGTTGGTTCCAAAAAAGAAGCAGGCTGGCTAGATCAGACAGAAGCAATGACAGTTCTTCATGTCTTTTCTCCCAGGAGAGGGAAGAAACGGGTCCAATTCACAAACGTTAGTCTGAAATCACTTGTACGTTCAATCATATATGCATTGTATGAGTGAGCACAGCAAGTTCTCAGGAAATAGGCTATATAATCAACTGATACATACAGTTGATTATATATATTTTGGAAGACATTTTCAAAGAATGAGTTTAATCTTTCTCACAATATAGACAACAGCTCTCTGAAACAGTTACAACACAGTGCTGTGGCAGTTCCCAGACTGGCTGAGTAGCGATCCAGGTAGGCCTTTTGGCAACGTCTGGCAACTTTAGTAAGAGTTCATCAGTAAGAAGCCCCAACTTAAGACCTTAAGCATCTAGTGTTACCCATACACACATTTTCTTCCTGCTAGGTATGAGACTGATCTCAACACTGCATTGAGGTAATCATATACGCTTACTCAGCAGTCAGACAGAAGATGCATTTCTGGAAAGCAAATTCATCTAAACTAATTCAGATATTTATTGTAATTATCTTGTTTTTTAACAGTACTGTATATGAACTCCACACCTCTATGTATCTACATCGGTCTGCATACATCTGTACTGCCTGAACAACAGACTCAGATGTAAGTTTCTATCAGAGCTGCATGAAGCTTCAGAGGTGCTTTCCACAATTCTGGAGGTTCAGAAAACTACAGAAATTGCCCCGTCAGTGGCCGACACCAGCCTACCCCAGGAGTGATTAACCGGATCCCTCCTTCCTGGAGTCAGGATGCTGAGATCCTCAGTGGGCTCTGGAGCTTGCCAGGAACCCACAAAAGACCGTAACAGAATTAAGATCATCCACCTTCCTCATCATTCTCGACATGTGAAATCTTGGAAGACCACTGAAGTGACTGGTCAGCCCCTTAGCCAGTGCCTAACTTGGAGTCATTTATATTGGCATCAAGAAATGAAGAATCCAATTAATTATTCCAATAGCTTCATACCTAGGAACAGAGATAGACTTTGAAAACAGTGAGGAAACCAGATAGACTCTACAGGTGCTATTACATTTTCAGCCCTGCTGATAACAGCTCAAAGTGTATCACCATATTGCCAGTGTACCGTGGAGATGCTTTTTCAAGTCTATCATTTGTGGTGGCCCTGAAAACACACATTTAATCCAGTTCATTTGGATCTAGCAGTTTAACAGCAGAAGTGCTATTACCTGAGATTTCATGCTTGGATTTGATATTTCAAGAAAGTATGAACACAGTCAGAACTTGCTTTCTTATCAAAATGAAGCAAATGGGGAGCAAAAAAAAATACTTTTAGCTTCAGCCAGCGAATGCACCCAACCCCATCCCTGTCCCCATAATAAATGCAATGGAAATTTCTTACAGCAGATGCAGATGTCCCGATACCAGTCAGGCAGAGTACAACCTCTCCCTGTTATAAATACTCTGAACATGCCTTTATGAGTCAGTATTAAATATTGCCAAATTTCTTTCAAATGTCACCTCCTTATCATAAATGACAGACTTGGAGCCTGAGCAGACATGCTGAATGAATTCAGTAGTGTGAAGGATGGAATTAACTTCTCAGCTCTACCAACTCATGAACCCTTCAAATCAGAAATAAAGCAAGAGGTGGGAGGCCTCACTGCTACTCAGCTGATTTTGCTCCAAAAATAAACTAGTAGTTCCTCTCCAGGCCACACATAATCTTTTCCTGAGTACTCAATACAAGCTATACAAAGGTCTGGGGTATCAGCATGCATTTTTGAGAGAATGGAAGTGCAAACGTAACACCCATATTCCTTCAATGTTTCACAGCATGCCTTTGGCTAGATGGGGAAAGTTTGGATTTGGGTTTGGAGATTTTTTACTTTGCTTCTTAAAATCATGTTGTCAGTAAGATGAAGCACAGGAAATCTGGATACAAATACAATCTGTAATCATTATCTGCACTTTGGAGTTTATATATACAACAGCATATACACACACAGTTACTGATAAATTAATCAAAATATCATTAATACATTATGTGCATGTATTTCTAAACACATCCACAAATATCATGTGAGACTCCAGAAAAATGTCTAGAGAAAATTCAGAAGTGACAACTGACAGAAGAGCCCAAATCAAAATGATCAAGTAATAAAAGGCTTGTTGGAGTATTATCTACTGAAGATAAGAATTTAATCAACATATCATGTTTTCAAATTACTTTTCAAGTCTTTGACAAAAAAAACCATCTCTATTTTTCACAAAATGTCATATTCTCTTTTCTATCATTATACACAATGAACCTTGTACGATTCTTTGAAAGAGGTAATTTTGTGAATTACACTACTGATGCAGAAAACTTGTGGCAATAACCACTCCTAAGTAGAGTATCAGGTTTTGAAGTTCTAAGACAGCTTTAGAAAGACAGGATTATTTCACAATTTGCATTAAAAATGTACACTTTTTCTCCTGCTTTTCCCCTTGTGCTCAAAGCAACTGAAACTGAACACCTCATTTGTGAACTTTTTCTATTACTTTTTTTCAACACCTCTTCCTGTTTTTAACAGGAGAAGATAGGTAATAAAGATTATTTAATGTTCCTGAGGAACGGGGATATTATAAGGATGAACACCACCACAGAAGAAACACGTTAACATTAATAATTAAGCATTCAGAATGGGTTGTAAATAAGGCATGTGACCATATACTGAATAATGACAAGAAAATAAAGGACTCCAAAGGTGCTCACTAAGGATTAACCTTGCCTAAATGTAGTTGTCCTAAAAGCTGGATAGCAAAAGAGCCATTGAGACTCTCACGATACAAAGTACAGAGACATTGAGCAAGTAATTCAGCCATAGCTGGGATAAACCACTTTCTGGACAAGCTTATTTTTCTCCATTGTCTGTAGAAGCACCTGGAAGGCTAGTTGAGAATACCTCAGCGTCACCACAGTCATCCACAGATTATTTCTAACAGATCCCTGAAAGGTAGCCTATGGTCAATGGGTTTAAATTTTCTATGCAGGGGTCCATACACCTAATGAGGTTGAAAAATAGTCGCAGGACAAGATAGCTAGCTTTCAGCAGCTCAGATTGAAGACTTAGATTTACCTCTTAAACTACCAGCATCCATTCACTGCACATAATGAGGCAGGTGCCTGCTGGAAAATACAATGCATGATCATGTGGGAGAAAGAAAGTAGAAATTTCAAACACCTCATCTGTTCCAGAAAGAAAAGCAAAAGATTTTTACTTTGCCAACATTAAACAAACAACAAAACCAAACAATTCAACTGATCTGATCAGCATGCTATTGAATAAGGTCTGCAAGACTGGCTGGAAGAGGATTGTTTTTCATGTGTTTGGCAAGTTTTATATATTCCTGACAGAAAATATATTAAGCATCTGAAAAAAAAACTGTTGTTTTTTACTAAGCACAAGAACCAGATTCTTCTTGGAGGTTCACAACAAAGGGTGAGGGACAATGCACACAAGCTACAGTATGGGTAACTTCAATTAGGCCTCAGGGAAAAGAAAAAAAAAAATCACAGTGAAAGTGGTCAAACACTGGAACAGGTTACTCACAGAGGTGGCAAAATCTCCATCCTTGGGGACATTCAAAACGCTGGTGGGCCTGATCTAGCTTTCAATCTGGCTCAGTGCTGAGCAGACTGGTGGCCCATTTGACCTCCTGAGGCCTCTTCCAGTCTCAATTATTCTGTAGTTTTATGTTCCAGCCTCAGCCCACTCAGGCTGTTAACTTCACTGCAGCCTGTTAAATCTGAGCACTGGATCCAAAAGCCTGTTTTCCCTTTGCCTTCTTGACCTGATCTGCTTGGACAGCTGACCTGACCCATGCAACTAGAGGGCCGAAAACTGGCTTAGGATAAAATATTCTACCTGGCCAACTGAAGTGATTAGCAATCAGAAATTATATATTCAATCAACCAACAGAAGTATATGGCAGAAAAATGCAGGAAGCAGCTGGGCAACAAGATGGCCCAGAAGAAACAGGTCAGTATGAGCAAAGTATTGCAGGGAAAACAACAGTAAAGTCACCAGACAACATTGCCCTGTAGACAACAGAGTGGAAACTAAGCTCCAATATTTCACCACCCTCCTCAAGTCAGCTAAATTATATTACAAAAAAAAAGTAAAGTCACATGGGTCATTTCATAACGCGCCTATAAAACATGCTCTTTCCCTTCACTGTCAAGCTACGTATATATCACGACCTACTGCTCAAACATTTCCAGACTGAATTGGCTTTTTGAGGTTCTAACTCTCCAAAGGACATCAAAGATACCCGAGAAAAAAATTACTCATTTTGCTTCCATCTGCTTTAGGGATATTAAGAAAAAAAAGGAGGGGGAAAATTACACACCCATAAGCTACATTAAAAAAATAAACGCTATTAAGGTTTGAAGTTCTGAAGACTTGAGAAATAAGTGTTAAGGAACCTTAATTAAACACTATGACACAGGCTTTAACTACATGGCTAAACACTACTTATCCACACAGAATCCAGCTTCCTTGAGAAGGCTGAGTGCTTACCAAGAAGAATAACTGTTCAAAACCTTGCTTTTTCCACAATTACTGCGTGTCACCGTGCCATATTTAATCAACAATTCAAACCTTGCTTTAGTAACTCCAAGGAGGAGAAAATCCAGGAAGAGATGCAAAAATTGTAACCATACCCTAATTTTGGTTGTCCAATTTGAGTTCCTAAGTGCGCTGAAAAAAAAGCAGATAGTATAAAGCACAGCTCCCAAAGGCCACATCATCACCACTTCAAAGCTTTAAATTTCCAAACACTTCTGTGCTTATGTGGTCTTAACAATATTTTTTTAAAACACAGCTTGTGTATAATAATATATATCTAGATTGAGGTAAATTAGGTTAGAGTTATGCAAGAGATTTCTTTAAGTGCCATTCAAATCAGTGGGACTCCTCAGACACTTCAACATGTGCCTAAGTGTAAATACCTCAGTGCATCAATGCTTTCACACAGAAGAAGGCGGATACCTCCTCTTTCTCCCAAAGTACACGTTGAAATACCTCAGTGTTAGGATTTGGTTTTAATGAGGTTTCACTCAGATGAAATGGACTGGAATTTCACCAAGACAAGCTGCCAGTTCCAGAGTACTTTAAAGCATTTACCAAGTCCTATCACATACTTAAGTTTTAGTAAGTATCCTAGTGTTATCCTCAACTGGCAATGAGGCAACTAAACAATCTTCCTACTTAAGTTCAAACTGCACTACCAGCTAGGTTAGAAAACGAATGGCTGCCAGCATATATAGAGAAAAAACCACACCATTTTATTAAAGTATTTTATATGTCTATGAGAGACAGTGTGACCTGACCGATCAGTTTTTAATCTGTGATTCTACTTCTGGATTCTACATCTAGGATTCCTGTGATAGTTACACTTCCTCTTGGCTCACTTTCCTTATTTGTAACAACTAAGTCTGACAACCTTTAGAATTGCTTTGCAATTTATTTATGAGACTGCGATGTGAGATGAACTACACACATCAATACCCCACAAGGAAGCACAGTGTAAAATACAATGCACACACACCATTTCGTTATTGAACCAAACAGTGAGATACTTCAAAAACATGAACCAAAATACAGGCTTACAGAAATGTTATAAAGTACACAGGCTTTGTTCACAATTTCAGTGACAAAACAGACAGAAAGCATGGCAAAAGTCCACAATGATTTCTTTTAAAAATCTGGTCTAATAATTTTAAGAAGCTAGTAATCTTGCTGGACATGTAGAAGTAAATAATCTTAAGAACATTTAAAACAAACAAATATTCCTCTGCCCAACTTGATACAGAGAAACTAGGAAAGTAGCAAAGCAGCATAAGAATGCAGGCCACGGATGTGTTCTCATCTAGCCCTTAGGACTGCTTATGGACACGCACTGCTCTGGGAGTACCTCCCCAGACAAACAGAACAAGTCCCATAAGCCTTTCCCTGATCCTCCTTACCGCTCCCATATGGGCAATGGGAAAGCCACCAGTCTTCACCAACTCCTTCTTCACGCATCTGCACAAGTGGAGAAGAAAGCAGCCCTGACAGTTCAAAGCAGCAGACTATGAAAAGCAGCATTTTATCGTGCCTGAGATCCTCAATGCAGGGAAATTAGATCACTATGACTGAGCACAGAGTTAAGAGAGGCTACCACAGTGTTACTGATAGACTACGTCCACACTAGTAAATCAAGCAATGCCAGGAACCATTCCCAGGAAATGGAACTCACTCAGTCACGCAGCCCACTGAAACTGCTACAGACCAGCACAGTGTCCTTCTAATCCAGGCCAGGTACAGCTCTCCCATGCAACTCAGGAGCCAGTCCCAATCAGCAGCTCGTATTCAGCTGTCCTGTTCCGGAAGGCAGAAGAGTTTAGCAGCACTGACAAGAGCTCATCAGTGCCAGTTGGCTTCAGGACCAGAAAACAGTCTTGGGTACATTTAATTAACTAGTAGAGAACTGGTCAGAGAACGTCCTCTCCAGACTTTATCTGGTATTATTCTTAGAGGAAGGCTTTAAAAGTGGCACACGCAATGAAGCATGCGAGCACAGCCTGATCAGCACCACCTCACAAAAGTCGTCTACATTCTGTAGTATACTAAAAGAAAATCAGAAATCAGTGGAGCTCATCTTCCTGTCTCCTCTGAGCAGGCAGATCTTGCATATGATTTACCAATATCCATGGTCTCATTTATTTTCTCAGTTAAAAAAAAATTCTGTACCTTTAAAATATGCTCTTACTCTCAAGTAAATGAGTCATGCAAAATAGCATACGAAGCTGGATTTCTGAGGTCTGCTCATCTGGCAGTAAATATTTCAAATGAAAGTTATTCAGAAAATATTAATCTTCTAATTACTAGTCATTACCAAATCTGCCTCTCTAGACCAAAAGCATAATTACTAGTGAATCTCTTATGTTATCCTGGGAACACAGCTACAGCAATGTTTGCAAATACATTTTCACAACAGATAACTATGCAAAAGCAACAGTAAAAAGACACTTGAACAGCTGACAATACATGGCTATTCCGTGTTATCAATACTCTTGGAAATCTCTTGACAAATTTCAGATATCTAGAAGTGGTCTATTTAACCTGATGCCTCTGCTTTAATGTTAGAATGTCTAAGATGTCCCACAGAAAATGCATTGCGCCAAATCTATTTGCCACTGCTTAAGCATTCATGTTTTCAGGAAGGATAAACAATTTTGCTTGAGGATCCTCTCGGGCATCGCTCCTATGGCAAGTTATGCCAGCTACACTTAGCTCTGACCAGTTAAAGTATGTGTGTTACTGTATCTTTACGCAAATCCACTGTTTTCTTGGAGAAGCGGTTTTACTGATTTAGACGGAAAACGTTAGCTTATGCTTTGTTTACATATATATATATGACCTTATATAGCCTTATATATATAATGCTGCACTGTATCATCTGACTTTTAATAAATCCAGAATGAAGGAAATCCCGTGCAACTCCCTGATAAAAATTACAGACTCCTTTAAGTAGATGAAAAACAACTGGCATTTCTAAAGTGAGACACTTCCTTTTTCTCAGGAGCGTCTCCACACATCGGGAGCAGCACAGACACCGTACCGGACACAGGCAGGTTCTCCCCGACCAAGAGTTTCGTACGGTCAAGGGCCTGAGGAGCAGGTGACAGCGCGCAGCCAGCCCGCCGCGTCCCGCCTCAGGGAGCGAGGGGCACCGCCGCTCCCGGCTGGCCTGCGCGGCGGCGCGCAGCGGGAGCGCTCCGAGGAGCGAGGCCAGCCCCCGGGGGACGAAGCCCACGCCGGAAGCGCGGCCCCCACACACCGCCCCGGCCGCCCACCGCCGCCAGAGGAAGCCCCCTACGGCCCCGGGACGCGGCCGGGAGCGCCCACCCGGGGCCCCGCTCCGCACCCCCGCCGAGCCCGCGCGCCGCTGACCGTTGCCCGCCAACGGCTCCCGCGGCGGTGCCGGGATGGGGGCCGCCGGGCTCCCTGGGCCCACGCAGCCTCCCCGGGGCGCCGATCCCCGAACCGGCCCAGCCCGTGGGCACGGCCGCGCGGGGCGGTGGCCGCGGCAGGACCCCTGCGGCTCCCTCCGGGGTGGAAGAGCCTTCCCGCCCGCGGGACCCCGGCTGGGGGAACCGGCATGACCGTGCGGGGCTCTGGGCGGTCGCCGCTGCAACTCTGCCCACTCCTGCCGCCCAGATCGGGGATCGGATCGGGGCAGCTGCAGCCCAGCCCCTCTGCTCCAGCGCCGGCCGCGGCGCAACGCCTCTGCTCGCCTCGCCTCGCCTCACCTCACCTCACGGCGTGGCCGGTGCCGTGCGGAGCCCAGCGCAGCGCAAGCCCGGCCTGAGCCCAGCCCTCCGGGAAGTTTCCTGCCATCGCAGCGGCCGGGGAAAACAAAAGCTTCAAAGCCGGTAGCAGGAAGAGGAGGAGGAAGGGCAGCGCACGCAGAAAAGTGAGGGGCATTGCTCGCCCGCCCCGCCGCTGCCCCCGGCCGCCGACCCCCCCTTCCTCCCCGAGGGCCGCCCGCT
>JAVSBS010020968.1:0-23915 GCA_033124195.1 Coracias cyanogaster
GGTTGATCAAAGCCCCATCCAACCTGGTCTTGAACTCATCCAGTGATGGAGCATCCACAGCTTCTCTGGGCAACCTGCGCCAGTGTCTCACCACCCTCAGAGTGAAGAATTCCCTCCTAATGTCCAATCTACATGTCCCCTCTTCCAGTTTGAACCCGTTACCCCTTGTCCTATCGCTACAGGCCTACAGGACCTGACCTTCTCCTCCTCCTCTTTTTGCACGGGGGTGTACGACCTTGCTCGCAGAGGTGCAGGGTGAAGCAGTGGGTGCTGTGGGGCTGGGCGCTGGCTCTGCACGGTGCCTGCTTAGTGTGATGGCTCAAGGTGATGCCTCACGAACCCCACCACAGCCAGACTGAGCTGTGCTCCAAGAAGTCCTGCCAGGGGCTCGTTAGCATCAGTGCAAACACAATTAGTAGCTTTGCTGCTGCCTTTTTGAGGCAGACAGATGAGACTTCCCCTCTCTGCGTTTCTCCCTGGCTGGCCCATGACTACAAGGTCCTGCCTTTATGGATCACCGAGTCCCTGCGCTTTCTTAATGAACCTGCATTTAATGCTTGACTTCTCTGTGTCATGTTTAATTACAGCAGCTGTAACTTCCTCGTTGGTTGGCTTGAAATAATATCTAAGTGCTTCTGAGCTTTAGAGCCTTGTTATTCTTGTATAATTAGAGTTTTAAGGCTGGTGTGAGCCATCGCTATAAAATAGGCAGACATTTGCCGTGCGTGCTTATTGCAAGGCTTCGGGTTTCCCGAAGACAGGAAGGAGATGCTGTTATTGCAAATCTGGCAGGTTTCGGTGGAAGGAAAGATGGACCCAGGGTGCAAAAGGTGGCAGCCGTGCCCTTCAGATTGATGGCAAGGGAACATCTCATTGAGTGTCTCAAAACTCGAGTATCAACTCAAGTATACAAAAAAGTTCCCTGGGGTGTATCTGACATAGGGGCACGGACTTTCTTCTGCTTAAGGTTGAGTTTGTCTCCTTTCATCTCTGAATACACCGCTTTTCCCCCAGGGAAAGGCTGCGGTTGGGAGGATTTGGGGTCTTTGCTGCCTCTTCGTGTCCCCTTCGGCTGGTGACCCTCCTGGGAAAGGGAGACAGAAGCGAGATGGGGACAGGGATGAGCATCGGCCAGCGTGGATGAGCTTAGAAACCTGAGGTGCCATGGGGCACCCCCCACCCCGGGAGATGATGGGCGAGACAGCAGCCAACTTCCAAAACAAGTGGCCTTTTAGGACCTGCCAACTCGGGAGAGAAGGAGGCTTTGAGAGGGTAGAGATCACCCCATTTATACCACATCTGCACTCCCGGCAGAGGGGCCGCAAGTGTTCCCTCCTCTCAATCTCCCCCTCTATATTCGCTGCCTTTTAAAGGAAGGTTTTTATTCTGGCAGAAGTGAAGGGATTGATGACTTTTTCTTAACTTTATGTTCGGGTACCTGTGTTGTTCAGGCAGCTGCAGCAGGAGCTCAAAAACATGGACCTGCAGCCCAGCTGGAGGGGTTTGTGGTGGCCAAGGTGAGGGATTGAGCTGCGGTGACCCCCCAGCTCTGTTCTTGCTCTGCCCAGGGAGTCTGGGGGTGATGAGGGGACTTCTCAGCTCAGGGATGGCTCCTGCCCATGTGTATACGGTTGGTTCCCAGGCAACGGTGTTGCAGAGCCAGTGCCACCACCAGAGACAAGGTGAGAAGAGCAGCAATAATGTTTTGAGGTTTTATTAAGCTCGTGCATTTCTTAAATTCTCTACAGTTGGAGGGTCTCATTGTCCCAAACTAGGCAGAAAAAGGCACAGCCTGTGATGGATGTTGAGCCACTGCTCAAGTGTGGTCTGGGCTGTGGGTACATGTGAGACTTGAGGCCTGGGACAACCTAGATCCCATGGAACAAGACAAAAACCTGGGACAAGACTGGGCTGGAGACATCAGGGTAGTGCTGGGCCCACAGGGCTGGGGCAGCTGGAGACAGGACACCCCATGGGCCAAAATACAGCAACTCCTCAGCCTGGCTTAGGGCCATCTCCTCAACTCTTTGGAAAGCAGTTCCTTAGAAGAAAACAGCAGCCTGATGATCCATCCCTGAACTGGGATCAGTTGAAACAGGCAGGGACAAAGCATCCTGACACATCAGCTTATGCTGTAAACTCTTGAAGCGTCTGCCATGGGCCACATTTGGAGGCAAGATCCCAAATCCAACAGAGCTCAGGCTGAGCCCATGGCGAGGGACCTGGCACTCATGGCCATGGAGGAGCCCATCTCCTCTCAACATCCCCGCCATACTACTTGCACCGAGCATTAAGAGGGCTTTTTCAAGCGGGAAGGGGATGGTGAGGAGCGACAGTCTCTGAATTGCAATTTGAAACGTTTACAGCCCAGTCAATCCTAATTCATTATTAGCTGTAATTGTTTCAAAGAAAGTGTCCACTGTTATGTAAAATGCAGTCCCAGATGCTCCTAATGGTTCAGGCTCTCTGATTGCTGTAATTTGCAAAGCTTTCGCCTTCTTTTTTTTTTTTTCTTCCTCCCCTCCCTCTGTAGTTATGATGTGCCTTTTATGAGCCAGCGAGGAAGAAAGAGAGAAAAGCACGCCATTAGAGGCAAATAATAACGTTGTACCTGAAAGGCCATTAGTGGAAGTATGCATCTGGTCTGCGCCCAGCCTGGTCCGGATGCTCCGTGGCACCTGGACGTGGCTTGGGGACACGTGGAGCCTGGGGATGGGGACACGCAGAGCTTGGGGACAGCTCTGCTTGCAGGAGAAGAGCTAGAACCAGAGTGTGCAGCCCAAAGCCCTACTGCGCTAATCCGGGAGTCAGGAGATGTAAATCACAAATAATTGTCACGATTCGACACGGGCTCTGCGCGGATGGGAAATCAGCTGGGGTGGAGCAGCTTTTGGCTGGCGAGCTTAATGGGGGGTGATTTTGCTGGCGAGGGGGGTTTTGTCTCTTCTTTGACATGAAGAGAAGATCCATTTCCCACTTCCATCCTCTGAAGTTGCTTTGTGTAAAGGCAGATCTGCAGGGATGTCTCTCACCAGGATACCCAAGCTGTGTGCTACAGGGCATTTCAAAGCTCTTGTTGCTGGCTGTCTTTGCCTCCACCTCTTTTCAGCTCAGGTTGTTGTTTTAGTCTGTCCCTGTCGATTCTGTCACCAGAAGCTTCTTAAGTCCGTAATATCAACCTAATCTAAGGAAGGCTTTACGTGATGAGACAGGTTTCGGCCCCTGCTGTGTGCAGAGGAAAGAAATGAAGGTTGGTTTGGTGTTTCCATCACACCCTGCCCAAGGCTGAGCTCCCACGGGACGGGACACAGACCTTGGGCTGAGCTTCTCGGGGCAGTTTGCCTGGATCTACTGTGCTAACCTTGTGACTGGGATCAGACAAAGAGGCACTTCTAGTGCTTTTGGGGGTTCTTTTGGGCAAAACAACATAAGAATAGAATATTTCAGTTGGAAGTGACCTACAATGATCATTTACTCCAACAGCCTGAACAATACCCAAAATCCTTATGAAAGAGGCTAGAGAACACGAAAGCTGAGATGAAGGACAGTGTCGCTTGTGTCCAGCAGATGCTGTGTCCGTAAATTATCTGGGAGTGAAATACCCCATGAATTGCGCTGGGATTTCCCTCTTCCCAAGGCCGGGCTGGGGAAAGCAAGACGGAGGAGCAAAGGCCAGGAGGAGCAAGCCAGGGAGGGTGGTGGCAAGGGAGGGCTGCCCTTTCACCCCCGCTCTCCCATTTCTCCTCCAAAGCTATCAGCGTGCGACCCAGCCTCGCTGCTTCCCACCAGACAGCCCTGCCCTGGCCCCCTCCCCAGGACCTGCTCCCCCGAGACAGGCTTTGTCTGGGGAAGATTGAGAGGGCTGCCGGAGCGGGGCGGCCGCCTTACCCGTCACCTCCGAGGAGGGTGGTCCTCAGGGGTCATTGCCGGGGGCACACAGGGCAGCGCGCGATGGTATTGTCTGCTCAGGAGCTTTGGGATGGGCTTTTAATGGGGGAGAAAGGCACAGAGCATCCCTTGCACCTTGCAGCACCCGGCCTGACCCCTTGCACCTTGCGCCACCCATCCCAGCCCTTTGCATTTCTCCACCTGTCCCGGTGCCAGAGATTTCCTGGTGTTGGGAATAGAGGGGGAAACTTTCCTGTAGGAAAGGTTTAATATGGGTTAACTCAGGGGCTGTGGGTCCAGCTCTGGCAATTAGCAACGTGCATGGGCTTGGCAGTGTCAATTAGGCTCTCGAGCCTTGTTTACTTGTTAACACAAAGTCTCTAATTACCCTGACCTGATGCCACAAGGGTGCTGAGGTTGGCTCATCAAACATGTGCATCCTTCAAAAGGAAGATAGGACTCAGTATTGAGTGAAAACACCCTTTCCAGGGCTGAGACCGTGTTATTTGGGGATTTACAGCAACATCCCACTCTCCATCCCAGCAGAGGGATGGGGAGGAAGGAGCGAGTGGCCGGGCTGTCCAGGTATCTCACACGCTGCCAGTCCTGAGATCGTTTTATTGCATCCCATGCCTGCATCTGCATGGTCCGGCAGCCCTGGGTCCTGCGGGATGTGTCGGTGCAGATCGTGGCGTGGCCGGACTCGGTGGGAGCAGGGATGGATGTGGTGACAGCAGCAGACAGCTCACCAGTGTTGGGCATGAGCTGGGGGAGATGTGGCTGGAGCTTTGCTTTGCAGTCCACCAAAATGCTGATTTTTTTGGAGGATGGGGTGAAACACCCCAACTCCCCAAACAGGGGCTAGAAAGTGGTTACCACAATCAGGACAGCAACGGTCACAGGGGAACCAAAGCCGCCTTTCTTGTTTCGATTTTTTTTTTTTTCCTTCATCTCAATTAACTCTCTTTATTATTTCATCACGGAAATTGCTTGTGCCTTTAACGAACGGGAGGAACATTTGCAAATGCCTTTTTGTCTGAAGGCAAAGCTGCTTGGTGTTACTGAACTTCAAGGGATCGTTCGACTGTTTCCGCTCCTCTCCCTTTCTCTGCTGAGGCAGAACGTAGCGTAACTTAAAAGTCAGTGATTCAGACTGCAATTATAACCTAAAAGCACAAATAAAAGATAAGCTGGCATCCTACTGTTCTCCATTTGCATCTGTGTCACATGGGATGAAGGGGAAAAATAAAATCTGCTTTTATAAAGTGTTGAGCCAGAGAATCTGGTCCAGCAGAAAGAAGAAAATAAACAGATCCCCTGAGGCACTGGCTGTTTGAGTTGCAAATGACAACTCGGTTGGAAGATGGTACCAGGAGAGAGGCAGGAGGAGCTTGCACACAGGTTGGCTGCCCCAACCACTCATGGGGCTGTACCATCAGCTCAGTGCTGGTACAAAGCCACCTTGTGCTGGTTTTTTGCATGTCCCATGAGCCCTGTGCACCCCAATGGGGGGTTTCCCATTGCTCCCCCAATACTTGCTGTGATTTGCAGTGGTCAGGAGGGGTGGTGGGGGCTGCCTGGGTGCAGGAGGGCTTGGTAGAGCCACTGTGGTTGGCCCATCCCATCAGAGAACCATCTCGCCTGGTTCCTCAGGGCCAGAGCCTGTAACATTATCCTTGATTTTGAGGAGCAACAGCTCATTTTAGCAGCAGCAGAGCTTTCTAGTGCTCCTGTCTTGGTGGATTGAAAAATCACCTCCCAGGGTGTTTCAGGTTTTTGCGTTTGTGGAGACGGCTGGGAACTCACTGGGGCCCTGTAAACACTTCTTGTGAAAATAAACAGGGGTTTGAGACAATGGGCTTTTTTTCTTTTTTTTTTCCTAAGAATGATATAGATTTCTAACAGAAAAAAAAATTGAAGAAAGCAGAAGAAGGGGGGTTTTGGCTGAGATACTGAAGGAAACCAAAGCTGTCGTATTCAGGAGTGGGAGGGGGGCTGTGCTTTGTGCCCCTTGAGCTGGAGGGGAACCGAAGTGCTCCAACCAAGACTCAGCTGCATGAATTTGTCTTCTGGCCTCGGAGCAGATTGTTTCCCAGCCAGGCGCCGAGCTGGACGCGAGGAACCATGTCAATACAGAAAATGCTCTAGCTTGGTCTCCTAAACTTGGCTTTTCACTATCTTCTGCTTCCCTAGAGATTACCCTGATGCTTTAGAAAAGCAGGTTTGATTTTTACAAAAAAGGGACTTTTTACAAAGGCCTGTAGTGATAGGAGAAGGGTAATGGATTCAAACTGGAAGAGAAGAGATTTAGACTGGAAATTAGGAGGAAATTCTTCACTCTGAGGGTGGTGAGACACTGGCACAGGTTGTCCAGGGAAGTTGTGGATGCTCCATCCCTGGAGGTGTTCAAGGCCAGGTTGGACGGGGCTTTGAGCAACCTGGTCTAGTGGGAGGTGTCTCTGCTATGGCAGAGAGCTTGAAACTAGATGATTTTAAGGTCTCTTCCAACCCAAAGCATGCTATGATTTTTCTCTGCCCCTATCCAAGACCCTTCAGCGCCGCATATACTCATGGCAGGCAGTGGGATCAGCAGCACTCGAGGTCTTTCCCTAACATTGTGCAATGCTTTACTCGGCGTTTCTGTGTCCCAAGGCCCACGGTATGGCCGGCCGGAGGGGTTCCTGCCAGCCTGCCCAGCCCGGGCGAGTGGAGCAGCTGTGCCGGGGATGCTCGGAACAAAGTGCTGCTCCCAATTCGGACAGCCTGCGATTTGCATACAGATGCGGAGGAAATCCTGGCGGGTTCTGGTGTTGAGGGGGAAGGGGGCTATTGGTGTGGGCAAAGAGGTGAGACTGGCCAATGTGTGGCCCCCAAAATCTCCATCTTGTGGCAGACCAGGGGGTCATCAGCAAGGTTGTCCCCGTGGTCACCCCAGTGTGTGCTGGACCAGGAGAAGGCTCCAGCCCAGCAAGCCAGGGATGAGGATGCTCCCTGCAATGCAGCACCACCCTGTCCTGTCTGTCTGTCCATCCTCTCTCCCTGTCCTGCCGTTTCTCTTGTTCCTCCTCATCCCTTCCTCGTCAGCCTGTTCTCCTGCATTTCCCCTCATACTGCCTTTTGCTGAAGTTGCTGGGTAATACTTTAAAATGGTGCTTAGGCCCTGCTGATTTGCTGTCCCACAGCTCTGGGTGCTCTGCACTGTCTCACCCAGAGCACAGCCCCATCCGACTGTGCAAATGGTGTAAAACCCCGTCCCCAGCACGCTTGCGCCTCGAGCCCCCATCCCACGGTCAAGGTGGGCAGTCACCAGAAGCAGTAGATTTTTCAGGCTAAGGAGGGTTTGACAAACCCTCCATCAACAAGCAGGGGGGAAAAAAAACACAGCCTCCGATCCCTTCACCCTCATTCCACAGAGGAACTCCAACTGGAGACCGCCACGGTCCATAAATGGTCTGTTTGCTTTATTTTAAAGAAAAGTTATCCATCAAATCTGTTTGAATAGCAAATAGATGCAGGGAAGCTGTGAGCAGCCGTGGAGGGTCCTTGGGCAGAAGGGGAGGATGAATTTGTCAAACCCACTGTTTGTACAGCTGGGTCTCTGAGTGTTCTGCAGCACCGAGGACGCTGAGGTCGCATATGAATGAAACGCTAAATTCATCACCCACTTTTGTGCCCGTCCCCTGATGCCGATGGGTCTCTATTGCCTTTGCTGCTGGACTCCAAACCCCACTTGACTTGTGGCTGGCGATGGAGGAGGCACTCATGGCAATGTGGGACAGCATCCATTGACTTTCCAAGTTTTGCAGAGGGCTCGGAGAGGTAAAACCCCAGAGCCATAAGCGTTACGTCTCAGTGAGGAGCTCAGCGACCCCATCTCCTACCAAGGTGCAATTAAAAAGAACAAAACCCCACCACCGTGGAGGTGCTGGAAATGAGACAGCTCCCTCGCCGTCCTTGTAGCTCCCATTACCAAATATCAGCCGGGGCATCCCAACTGCATGACCTCGGCAAATGGCAAATTGAGTCTGTTTATCACGTGGCTCCTTAAGAGGTGCTTGCCTGGTGAATGGCCTTGGCATACATTGAGTGAATAAACCGCCCCATTGTTCGGCTCCTTCAGCCGCTCTGCTCAGTTGACCCATTCAATAACTGTTTGTTTGCACAGATTTCACTCTACAAGTGCAACAAGCTGAACCCTGGATCTGAGCAGATGTGTTTGGAGTAGGCGCTCTCTCTTCGCTCCCTTCCCATCAAGGTGTATTGTTGCGTCTTTTGAGAGCTCGAGCTCTCACCAGCGTGACTCATTCAGGCAAAATTTCTGTGCTGTTTGCAAGGACCCTCAAGGGTTTCCAGGCATGATTTACCTCTTCCGTGGCCATATTTTGAGCCTCAAATTAACCCAAAACTTCCTACTAAGCGATTTCTTTATGTTTTAACCCAGCATATCTGCGTGGGGGAAAATGGGGAATGGGGCATGGGAAAGGTGTGCGACTGCTGTTTGAAACTAGAATCGAATCAAATGCGTCTACATCTCTCTGAGGCTGTTTGGCTCTGGAGAAGGTGCCCTGAAGTCCTCTGGGACTGTGTCCCTCATGGACATCCTTTGCCTTGACCTTGCAGCACTCTGTATCCCAGCCCTTCCCGGCAGCCTGGAGCTCTGCCTGGAGTTAGAGATAGCAAAGCCCCGAGCTGTACTTGTGGCGTGCTGGGAGGCCAAACTGTCCCTGCGACTTCAACTTCTAACTGGTGTAAAGCGAAGTGATGTTAAACCGTCCGGTTAAACCTAAGGCAGACCCCAGCAAGAGCCTTTGTCTCAGGAACCCTGTTTTTCAGACATGGAGTCTGCGAGGTTTTCACAAAAATAACACTTCTCCATTTGAAAATCACAGTTTGGCCCCTATATTGCCTGATGTACAGAACCCACTGCTTGTAGCTCATGTCTGCTACCCAGAAATAGCAAAGCTTTGTGTAAATGTCACGAGTTCAGGCTGATCAGGCACGATCTCACCTCGATGCAGAGACCCAGTGGCTGAAAGATTAATGGAAAAACAGTCTTCAGCAGTAAAAGTGAAGGCATGTCCCCGTGTATTTTAAAAACGTGGGTAACTTTGGGTGTGGAGTAAGGGCACATCCCTCAAAACAAAGGAATGGTGGCAGGCTCTGGAGCGTGCGATGCTGCTGCCTGAAAGCAAAGTCAGCTCGAGGTTAGCTAAAAATACAGCAGGCACGTTCTGCGGGACTCTGGATGCCAAGACCCAATAAGCTATTAAAAGTTCTGGAGGTTTGAAATCCTTCTTTCCATTGATGTATCACATGAATCACAAATACCCTCAAATGAGCCATTTGTGCGTCTCCCTCCAGACGGAGCTGACGGGGATAAACCAGACGCATGCAAATATTATTTCAGGGCAGCCTGAGATTGGGTGGGGTGAAAGAGAAAAGTTAAACATAGAAGCATATTTATTTCTGCATAATTTTGTCAGCTTTCTGCTGGCAGTGAGAGACTAAACTTCGGAGGAGCCTGACCTCCGGATTATCCGAGGAAAGATGTGTGCTCGCTGTTTCGGAGTCACCATCTGTGAGGGAGATTTCGGGGAGCGAAGACGCGTGGCAGGGACACGGCTACATCAGCCCAGAGAGGGACCGCCGGGACCCTCAATTCCTGAGCATCCTCCCAGCCCTGCCTGTGCATTTATCACCGCAACGAGTTTCTGCTTGACAGGGGGGCTCTTCAGCTATTCTTTTTCTCCCCCACCAAGCCTCCAGCCCAGCTTTGGGCGACTTTCCCCCACCCTGTCTTGCAATCAGCCCCAGAGGGTCCATTTGCTTTTGTCTCCCATTAATTGCTTGCTACTTTTCACTGCCCGCTCCTCCCCCTTTTAAAGATAAATTTTAAAGCCCGAGCGGGGTGGAGAATGGCTGAGCCCGCTGTTATTTTTGACATTCGCCCCAGTGACAGCTGGACCTTGCAAGGCTGGGGCCGTTCGCACACAAAGCCTATTAGCTGTGCCCACTCACTTAATGAGGCCTGAAGTCTGGAAGGAAAATTTCCTCCCCGAAGTGTGGCAGAGCCCTTTGTCATTGTAAGCAGGCGCTGCTCGCCAAGCCCTGCCTCGCCTTTCTCCTTCCTGCCACCGTGGCTTTTCTATTTACTCAGGAAACAAAAGCGAAGCCGTGTCAGCGTGCGGGGAAGCAAATGCACCCAGCTCCTCGGGTTCACACGCATGCACGCCTCTGCCACCACCGACCTCGGCCAGGGCTCCCCGGTGTCACCCGCACGATGGGGACACCCAGGCATGGGCTGTGGGACTGGGATGGGGATCTGCAGATCCATAGGAACTCCCTATAGGAACAACCTGAATGGCAGTGGGAAGGAGAGCGGGATGCTTCCTCTAAAATCCTTTCCTGAACCATCGTGATTTGGGCCTCCAGAAATTCCTGCATGAGCCAAAAAGTCGGTTTTGAGGGTAGTTTCTTCCATGAGCTTCTCTAGTTGTCTTCAGCATTTGTGTCGTTTTTCTCTTGTACAAGGAGGTTCCTTCCCAGCTCTACAAATCATTCACAAAAGAATATTTCCTCCTGCCTCTTTTGAACTTGCAGCCTGTCCGGGCTTGTTGCATTGTAAGCCCCAACATGTCCCATTTTATGGCCATTTACAATGGGAGTCGCTACCCAACGGAATAACCCCTTAAGTCCCTATGAAGCATTTGAGAAGTGGAAACATTCGTGATGTAACTGGTAGCACATGTTTATTGGGACTACCATCAAGATGCGAGCAAAGAATAAGGAAAGAAACCTAACTGCTTTCTCTGAGCAAGGCCACCTCACAGATGGTCCTTCCTTGGGCTGAGGGTGACCAGTCACTTGACATAGATCCTGTCATCAAGGGCAAGCAAAGTTATTATTTTGGAATATAGGTCTTGATTTGATTAAGATGAAATCTCCAGGTCTCATGTTTTGCAACAAAACCTTCCATGTCAGCCAGGTGGGAATGAAAACTGGAATATCTGCCCGCACTTCACCCAGGCTGGGGAAGAGCTGAGAGGTGCGAGCTGTCCCTTCTCTGTCGTGTGGCTACCAAAGCCTAAAGAGCATTGAAATATCCTGCCTGGAGTGCGCGAGGGCAGGCTGAGGCTGCTGCAAACATCACAGCCTGTGCGGCCGCGATTTGCTTTTGTGGTTCAAGTGGGCAGAAGACGGCTTGAGAGCTGGACCTCGGAGGGTGTCCTCGTGCCATTGCTCTCCTGGGCTGGCCCTATGAAGGCTTCTAAGAGGCTTCAGAAAAGCCAATCCCACCCTGCGATGCCTGTGTATCCGCTGGCACCCCTTCCCCCGCTTCTTTTTTGTTCCTTCTTCTCCAGGGATTTGCTTGCTAGTTTTTAAATATTTGCATATTTCAGTGCTCTCTTTCTGCTGGTAACCAAGGCTGTTTGGGAAAAGCTGAGACATGCTCTAAATGTAAGTCAGGCAAAAAATTACCTTTTTTGTGTGCTTTGCAATTATCACAGCAAAATGATTCCTTTCTTCCTTCCGCAGTCAGTAATTTATTTTTTAACAGAAAAAAACGAAAATGTTTCTTCAAGAACGCCGGGTTAATGCCGTTCTTGTTTTCCCTGTGAAGTTAAGCTGGCTTCGTGACTGAAGTGTTTGTCTTCAATTTATAAAATTGCTTGTGGGTATGTCCCACTTTGGGAAGACACAAGAGGCATTCACAAGCGAGAAAATCTCAGGTTCCAAATTGGTTGTTTAGTAACAAAGGGAGGGAAAGGACCAATCTTTATCCCGCATTTTAAACTTGCCTTTGCCAGTGTTTCTAAAGTGGCTTTTCCCTGTTCGCTTCATAAATCCTCAGATGTAAAACTGGCTGTCTCAGGAAATACACAGTGATCTTTGGTCACCTGTCTCAGCATCTCCTGCTTGCTCCGCTGGTCCCCATGACCATGAGGACTCCTGCACCCACCTTGTAGCCTCTCCTGAGCAATGCATCATCAAGGGATGATGAGGCAAGTAATAAAGCGGAATAAATACTGTTGATGAGAAGTCACTAGGTCCCTCCCATAAGCCATGATTGCCCTTTTGGCCCCTTTGAAGTTCAGCCTGTTCTGGGGATCAAGACAGAGATTTTCTACTCTTGCTCAGCTTTGTGTGCACTTGGACTGCAGCAGCTTTGACCATCCCAACTCCTGGTAGCTTGGGCCAAGACTATGAGGATGGGTAGTCAGGTCTTGAGAGACAATGGTGACTTGGGAATCCAAATCTCCCAGTTTAAAGAGTGTCCAGTTCAGGGAAATGTGGGTAAGTGCTGGTTGCAGGGTAGGACTATGAAGTCCTGGCCTGTAAGAGCCATGCTAAAGTGTAGCTTTACCAATGGCTTGAGCAAACTTTCCAGATACTCTGTTTTTGGCAGCTCCTGCATGTCCAACACACTTGAAAGCCTCTCAGTCACATTTCTCCATCAATCCTTGAAAATTTTCCCTAATGGCAATGGAGAAGCTTCCTGTTGCAGACAGTCGCCTTGCGTAGGGCTGCTCTGGAAAGCAAGGAGCCTGCTGCCATCCCCTTTGCTTCCTGTGGTTCTGTGAAATTCGGGGGTGGAATTTTGACACAGAGAATTCTGCAGAAGCTCCTCTTCCCTCTGGTGTCAGATTTTCCCTGTGCAGGGGGATTAGGACACGGCAAAGGAGCCACAGAGGTCGGGGAGGAGGTTGTGCTACAAACCAAGGTGGGGGCCAGGAGCCTTTCTCCATCGCTGTGGCCTCTTCATCTCAATGTCCTTCTAATATCTGCTAATCGGCTTTTCATTTGTAGGCTCCGTTTTAATTCGCCGGTGTTCATACCTCCAACATTAAGTTGGCAAGCTCGCGCCTGTGTAAAAGCTGTAAGTCAGGACTGGGCAAACGGCTCCAGGAGTGCCTGCGAGCTTGGCGTGTGTCAAGGGGATTTGCATTTTGAAGACAGAGCTAATCCCTTTTCTATGGTCCGCGCTTGTAGGCAGCTGCCCCAGAAGCGTTTTGCCTGTCCTCTCCTCCACCCTCCCTATTGACAGGGATTTCAGAACAAAGAGGGCGGTGGGTCAGAGCTGGGAGCACCAACCTGGCACACAGGAGACCTGGCTCCAGCCCTCTGCTCTCACACAGCCTCCCAAGGTGACTCTGGGCAAGTCCCGCAGACTGCATCTCCATGGGTACCAGAGCAGGCTTACACAAGCTATCACCCAACCCATCCATGGAGTTGGCCTCCAGCCCAGCCCCAGCTCCAGTGGCCAGCCCAGGTCAGGAGAGCTGCTGGGGGCCGTGACTGGAAACGAGGAAATGCGTAAACATCTTACCAGCACTTCCAACCAGCCTCATAAAATTTGAATTGCATCTACTCGGTGTTGCTGGGGCAGTATTTTGAGAGCTCTGTGAAAATCTAGGCACGTGTTTCTGCTCCTCTGATCTGCAGAGTCTAAAGAGCCGATATCAAGCAAGGGTTAGATTTCTTATCATCTCAGCTTAAAGATGCACATACTGCAGAAGTTGCTCCGAGGCCAGCAGCTGACAAGGGAGATGTCAAGAGTCCCTGGATAAGACCACAATGTTCAAAGCCAACTGCAGGATGTAGATACTCTGCACTCACCAAAATGAATCTAAATATTCATCTGGCTTCACCAAGTGAACAGAATCCTTGTGAACATCCCTTTTGCCACTATTTCATTAAGAATATTAACCTCAAGATGAAGACAGTGGGAGAATTGAAAGCCAAGACATTTGGCTGGATTTGATTCTCATGCTTCATTTACGGAGCCCAGGATGATCCTTCCAAAGTACGGGTGGTTATTTGCACCAACCCTCTGCAATGAGTCTCTTTTATGCAGTTGTGATGAGGCGTTTGGAAGATGAGGAGGAGTTTTTTAGACCATTTCCAGCCCCTTCTGTGTGACTCTGCAGTTACCTGCCAAGATGTCCTAAGACTCAAGGAGGCCAAGCTCCCTGCTTAGGAAGGAAGGACCACCTGCAACCCAATTTCTGCTCCCTGAATGCTTCCCTTTAAAGAAATCAGCACTTCCCAGTGATGGGGGAAAAATACTTCCCTTAGAACATCTTTACAGCACCAACTTTACAGCTACAGACCACACCAGGTTCATCTCCAAGCTTGGCGAGCAACAGCCCTCCAAGGTCATGGAGGTATTTGCAGCTGTTTGGTCTCTGACTTCTGCTCTTGGAGTGGGAAGATTTGAACCAAAGCAAGCAGTCCTCACCTCCATATTTGGTCCTGGAGAGAAAAGTCCAGTGCTGACCGTCTTTGATGTGATTATTCCATACCACAAGGTTGGCTGGGCAAGTGGATGCTGCCAGAGCAGGGAACCCACCCAGCAGAGCTCAAGCAGGTGGGCTTTAGTCGGCCACGCAGGAACGCAGATTCACCCCAAGCAGGGAAGAAAACAGAGTTGGGTTGCATTTGAAATAAGGCTCGTGCAAAAATTTGCATAATAACATGTAAAAGAGTGTGATGCGATACTAAATATAGTGCAGTGCTATGTTACCAACCCCTGGTTAATTAAAGTTAACTGCATCATAATGTAACATGCGTTGTCTCACCGCATGTTGAATTTCCATTCTTCCAAACCATCGGTATGCTTCTGAAAGGCAGCTCTACCAAGTACAGCGGGAAGGAGAATCCCAGCCATGCCACACCTCGAATCATCAGGAAACTTCCCTTTACATCAGTAAGAAATCTTCCATTCTTTAAGTCTCACCACATCTTTTGAAGGAGGAAACACCCATTTCCAGCGCTCTGGAAAAAGCCAAATTTGTCTGCCATGTCGGGGATGGACATAAATATTTACTTCAATCAGGCCGATGGTTTTCTGTGGAAAGAAAGTAAGTTTTCAGGTAAAGCCTTTCAGCTTGCTCTATCTAACCTGCAATGTCTAGAGTCTCTCAGAGGAGCGTCATCACGATGTGAGCATTAGCCAAGACCGGTCTAAAAGAAACCAGTGCCAATCTTAGCTTTGATTTTTTGTTTCTTTCTCTATTTTTCAAGAAACCTGTCCTGCAAATCTCAAATCTTTCTATTTTCTCCTCCTGCAATTTCTATCATGATCCGTGATCTCTGTCCTACCAGGTTCTCGCTGGCGTTCCAAGGCAGTATTGTACATACTTCTATGTTATCTCGATTTAAAAAGCAGAGGTTATACCACAAATCAGCCCCGCGCAAGCCTCGCTGCCCTGGTTGAATGCCAGACTCTTGTCGATATTCCTATCAGAGCTCACGGTGGTGTTGGAGGCTCCGATGGGCTCATAGAAACACGTGGGAAATAGGCAGGTCCCCGTGTGCCGAGCCAAACTCTCCCCATTTCAAGGCAATAGCCGGGGGGATGGGGGTTTACACCACGAGGACCGCTGGCGTTCGGCACGTTCCTGGAAACACCCCGCTCAAAGCCCCTGTGGGTTGAACTCCTCCACGGCTGCTGTTAATAGGTTAATGAGACCCTCGTCTGGCGGAGTTAGAGTGCCTGGCTTTCTAAGATAAAACTATCCAGCGACATTAGGAGGTTGGGCCTCTTTATGACTGAACGCCATTCATCCTGAGTACACAAGAGCTCGCAAATTTAATAAGCAGAATCCATTTCAGCCCCGTGGCCTGCCATGGCAACAGGAGAGAGGGGCTCCAGCCTCCGCTGCTCAGGCATCATTATCTCCAGGGCCATCTGCTCCAGAGAAGCACAATCCCAAACTCATTTAAATAGAGCCAGCCTGAAATATGTGACGATTTTTCCCAGTCTCCCCCTCCCCGCTGGCTCCCCTCCGCTCCCCGCACGCGGCTACACCTCCGCACACAAGCGGGAGGAGATGTAATATTCAAAGGGTGAGGAGAGGGTACGGGAGATAAGATTATAGCGATAATGAACTGAGGGGAAGGCGAACGGGGGAGGGAGGAACTTTCCTCCTTTGCCTGCCATTCCCTGGGAAAGCAAGAGGTTGCAATAAATTATAAATGCCTTTTTTTTTTTTTTCTTTCAAATCGTCTTCTTGGAAGAAATATTTCACAAACAATGATTCATCACCCTCCCCAGAACTCAGCCTCGCCGGAACAATTAAGCGGTGAAGAAAACGAACCCAACTAATTCATTCCTCTCCCTCTTTTCTGACTGAGGAGTGTCCTCGTCAGACAAACGGCCGTGTCCCCAAACATGTTCACCCCTCCTCACCGGGGGCACTTTGGAAAGCACCAGAGAGGGGTTAGGGGGAAGGGGCTTCAATCCTTGTGGTGCTCAGGCTATTTGCACCCATGCAGGTGCTGCCTCATCCTTAGGGGCTTCAGAGCCAGGATTTGGGATGGGGACCCATCACTGAGATGAGTGGCTTTGAGTGCACCCCTGAAGGGGACAGGAGGGGACGTGGGCTTTGACAGAGCGACATAAACAAGAGTGTGCAAAGTTGCACCGTGCCTCTGCTTCTGCACGAAGTTGTTTTTAGCACCTCTGTTTTATTTCTGTTTTCTAACTCTCCACTCACAGGCATGGAGGCTGCAGGAGCAGCGTGAGCCAAAGCAGGGGCAACGGGGAGACGCCAGCGGCTGGGTTTACAAGTCATTGCCCCAACAGCGTGTGAAGTTTGAGGAGCACTTCAGGCTGTGGCTGAGAGGAGGTGGCCAAGAGCAAGTACCAGGGAGCCCCAGGGAGACATCCCGGTTGGCAGCCAGGCTGGGAAGGGAGTTGCTTTGCCTGGCCCCTCCACCCTGGCTCTGAACAGTGGGAGAGGTGAGATGTCGTGGCTGGAGGGGAAAGAAGTTACTGCAGGAATTTCTGAAAGATGCGATTTGTCATTTGCTTTCCATCAGGGTCTTCTGACCTCCTCTCGTTGGGTCACAGGAGTAAATCCATCATGGGCTGAAAGATGGGTTTCCTCCACCGAGGGGGAGGCAGCACCCGTCTGCTGAGCATCCCTGACCCTCCCGAGAATCCGTAAATGTCTCTGGAAACGCTCACCCTGCCTGTTCTCCTGTTTCTGGGCCTGCATCCATGCAGAGCACGTACAACACACGTGTACGTGCACAGAGGTGTCGAGGCTGGAGATGGGATGGGATGGGGTGGGATGGGATGGGATGGGGTGGGGTGGGATGCTGCAGCCCTGTTAACATGCAGGTCAAGCGTGCAGCTGAATGTATGACTTTGCCAGCTCCACGTTCATGCACGTGTGGGTTTGGGGCCTCTTTTACCTGAAGCTTCTACCTGACAAGTTTCCTGGCTCTACTCCAAGGCACATGGAGTTTGTGTGGATTACACAGAGCGAGGCTGCAGGATGTTAATGAGACCAAATGAAAGTGTAAAAATGCATCTGGGGGGGATGAAATGAAATCATATATATTCATTACATTTATTTAGTGATGCTGAGCCCATAAAACCCTGTATACACCACCATCATTCACCTCCAGCAGAGGCAGCCACCCCTGGGACAGAGCATGGCAGATGGCCAGAGAGCCAGCGCAGCGTCACCGAGGTGGGGACGTGATGAACGCCTGCAAGGATGGACATGTCCTGCACGTGTCCTCCCCTGTCCCGGCCCCAGGGAGAGTGGAAGGAAGCAGAATGGAGTGATACATCTTGGAAACTGGAGGTTTTCCCACCACTGACTGAGTCCTGGGGTATTTCAGCGCCTGTTTCTGTGGATTTTTGCAAGGAGTGCTTGCTCAGGTGAGGAAATCATCTTTACTGGTGGTGTCCATCCCTGGGCAATGCAACCACACATGCACAGGACATCTTGGGTGCCCAAGGTGCCCAGTGTCCTCTCCTGGAGGCTGAAACTGCTTTGGTCACATCCCTTGCTTTGCACAGATATAATCTTTAAGTGTTCACTAACTCAAGTTAAGTCATTGATCGGGAATGCAGACTCAGCGAACCCCGGGTGATAAATAGCGTGTGACACATTAACTTACATAGAAAGCTCTACTGCTTTGAAATCTTTTTAGGTTGATAAATTGGAGTATCTACCACAAAATCCATAATAATGTGTTTTTCTCTGTAGCGCAGTTAGAAATGATAAGGTACCGAGTGTTATCAGAGATGAATAAGCTTCAAAGTATTTGCAGAAGTGTTTTAATTTATTAAATCTGCTGAAGAGTTGAAAAATTCATAAGGATGGTTTCGCTGCAAGGTTCTCGGCTTTTTCTTCTCCTGGACTGGCTGATACCACACAAATACCTGAAGATAACCAGAACTTTGAGTTCTCAACCTGGACAGAAATTTGACCAACAGACAAACAAACAAAACCCCCTTATGAAGACAGAAGTTCAGTTCCCCTTTTTGATATTTAGAAGAAAAATTATTTCCCCTAAACAAATTTCAGAGCTTCTTATCTCCTCACGTAAAGCCTTGTCAGAGATACCCCAGGAACTGATATTCACAGTAACATGCAGCGTCCGCTGCAGATGAAAGGAAAACCAGATGTCTTTGTAGACAGACTGATGCCACAAACTCCATCTGAGCCTCCGTGAAATCTCAGCCCGGAGTTTCATGGACCTCCTCCCACCAGCCAGCCTAGACTCTTGCCTTAAGCGCAAGCATTCAATTATTTACCAAGGGAAATGGGCTCCTGTAACTAGTAACATATCTGATTTAGCCCCTTAATCCCAATCTAACGTCTTGAAACCGGTGCCAACACAGGTGAGACCTCTGGCAGAGGAAGGCTAAACATTGCTCTCTGCCTCGTGGCTCGCTTTCAAACCTACATTTCATTCCAACCCTGTTGTTCAGCATTAATGTCACAAGGAGAGCGGTGAAAAGCTTTTCTAGGAAAGTGTGGCAAATGCCCAGGAACCAGCCTACCACCGTGCAGATCTGCCGGAACACGGGTAATTCATCCTGGATGGCAAAGCCTGGCCTTGCTTTATTTTTTCTTTTTTTTTAATGCTCAGCTGTTAGCAACACGAGAAAACCAACTCACGGGTCAAAGCTCTCAGAGCAAATCTTTCTGCCTTATTTTTCAGGTTTTTAAGAGATCTCACGCCCAGCAGGTGGGAAGGGAGAGATTGAACAGGGCAGTTTTTCATTCTTCCATAAGGAAATTCTTGGCCGCAATCTCTCCAGCTCCTGGCGCAGTGGCCTGACGAGAACAGCAGAGCCCGAAATCTTTCCTGCATAATTGTGTGCTTCACTGGACTGACACAGGGAATGAATTTAGCTCACCCGAGGCTCAGCTGGAGATGGGGTGGCTTTCAAGGAGCTTGTGCTCTGTCCCAGCACGTCACCCCTCATTGAGTGATCACCTTTGCTGCCGACTCTGACAAGAGGTATGAAATTATCATTAAAGATGTCCCCTCAGAAAGGCTCTAAGCTGTTTTCCGATCAGATTTACACTGTACTGGGAGGAGTGAGGCAACTAACGTCTTCCCAGTTTAATCCTGCAGCTGGTGGAGCTGGCTGGGGCTAAAGGGATGGCACGGGGGAAAGCCTGTGCTGGGAACCAGGTCTGGGCAAGCCCAGATCAGCAGCTACCAGTGATTTGGCTTTAGCCCAATACAACTCAGCTCCCAATTTTGATCGCACTAGCAAGCGTTAAAAAAAAAAAAAAAAAAGGCGGAAAACTTGGCATTTTCTGACCGAGAAAATAACATTTAAATCGCTCGTAGTGAAGAGGCAGCGAGTTAAACGTCCGGGAAAATTTGGGGCAGGCTGTAGTTATAAATGTACCTACATCCTTCCTGGCATCTCTTTCACACGCAGCCTCGTTTTCTTGTAGATTTGCTATTTTTATTTGCTTTAATGGCTTTCAGCCGTGATATTTTGAAGAGCGCTTTGCTGTGCGTGGCAGCTGCCATCGGTGCGCTGTCGGCCCCGTTGCCATGGCTCATACACGGCGGCTCGTGCCAGGAATCTGTTGGTCAACAAGCCCCTGGCAGCGCGGTTGGGCAGTGTCTTCCCATCGCTGTCCGTGGAGAGGGACGTCCTCAGGTGATGTGATGCTGCGGCTCCGTTTTAAAGGACTCCGCCTAAACGCCCTCGCAGCTCTGTGGTTTTTTTCATGGGACTATTTAGAGCTGAACTCTCTCCAAATTAGCCGGAAAAAAAAACAAGCGCGATGATTTTTAACGCAGCGCCGGTCGAGCAGCTCGTTTGTGCTAATCAAAAGGGAGCGAGCGGCTTGAAAATGTCCCTTCTTAATTCAATTCATGGACTTGAAAAATAAGTTTCCTCAGATGCAGGTGCCTTGACAGCATCCGTTTTTAACTCACTTGAAGTAGCGAATTCCTCTTGCTGGACTTAATTAAGAACAGGTATTAAAAGAAATGGAGGAAGAAGATCTTAGAAGAAAAGTAGTTTTATTAGGAAAGGACTGCAGGGCTTTTTAATTAATGCCAGAACAGCTGTCCTTAAACCGTTTCTCTCTTATGAGCAGATTATCCCCACGAAAGCTCAAAGGCCATGGAAAACAAGGAGTGAGTTCTGTTCAGAGCTTCTGGTCCCCGTCTGCACCGTCAGAAACCGCGGAGCATTTGTCTGGTCCTCCCTTGGATTGCAGCGTATTTCTGTTTTCTTACAATATCGGCTCATCCCGGTTTGTTTCTAAGTGAAATTGCATTTTTTGTTCATGTTGCATATTCCCTAAGCAGTCGTATTAGTGGTGACAGCATGTCATTTTGATGGTGTTATGACAGTATGACGCCAAACTAGTATTAACATAACATTTCTTTCTAAATCTTGTCTGAAAACATATTGTTCTCCCTTGCCAGCGCTTCTCTGTTTGTCTCACCCTTCACCATGGGCTTGTCTTTTTTGGTTTAGCTCCGTTGTTGCAAGCAGGCTGGTCCACAGCATGTACGGAGGCATTTGGCTGATCATTTCTAGAGCCACAGGGGATCAGAGAATCATTTCAAGAGTCATAGAGAATCAGAGAATCATTTCTAGAATCACAGAGAATCGTCGAATCATTTAGGTTGGAAAAGACCTCTAGGATCATCTAGTCCAACCTTCATCCAACATCTCCTTGACCCCTAGACCATGTCTTGAAGTGCCACATCTGCCCATTTAGATGATGATGAAGGGAGAGAAGAACAGACTCTTTTGGCCAAGGATGTTCAGAAGCCTCTGCTGGGCGAAAGCCTCGAGCCCACATTTCCCTGGCTAACATCCTCTTTTCTCTTATGCTTCATTTTGCTTGGATTTATTGAGTTTAGATTTATGAAGTTTAGGTTTCAAGATCTCTGTTGCTACCATGGAATTACTTATGCTTACACTTCTTCTCCTCCTCCTTCTTCTCCTCCTCCTTCTTCTCCTTCTCCTTCTTCTTCTTTATTATTATTATTTTGGCAGTGCGGGGTTAACAGTTGGACTCAATCATCTTAAAGATCTTTTCCAACCTAAGCGGTTCTATAATTCTGTATTTCTTCTACATTTCCTTCCACAACGTCAGTTAAAGGTGGATGCTGGTGTCCCCCAAATGATGTGGTCAGTCTTAAATTCAGAAAGCTCATGAAGAAGGAAGAGCTGTAACTCAGGGGATGAGGAGCTTTCTGTGTGCTCAAGGGGGATGAGCAGATGCTCCAGCTTTTTTGAATGTCCTGCTTCTCTGGTGTGAGGTCTGTGGGATGCTTGCTCAGAGATTGAGCTACTTTGGCTGAGAATTCAAAATTGTTTGCAAAGCAACAGACAATTTTAGAAGGAAAGCAGAATAGAGCACTTTCCCTTTTTCTGAGAAAGAGATTTTCGTGTTAAAAGTGAGCAATACGAGCACAGAAACCACCTCCAGTCCCCTTGAGATGCACGCTCCTGCGCAAACACCTGCATCTGAGGGAGCCCAAATTGCCAAGGAGGAGCTGCCGTCATCAACATGGAGAAAAATACAAAAATATAAATGGCCTTTCCTGCAGTACCCCTCCATGAGGCAGAAACTTGGCTGGCAGACACCAGCCAGCCCAGGGTCCTGTTGAGTAAAGTGCTTATCCCTCACTGGTCCAGAGGATGGAGAGCAGAGGACACCCCAGGGACTCTTCTTAGGAAGAAGTTCTTTAATCTGAGGGTGGTTGAGCACAGGAACAGGCTGCCCAGAGAAGTGGTGGAGGCCCCATCCCTGGAGTCATTCAAGGTCAGGCTGGATGGGGCTCTGAGCAACCTGACCTAGTTGGAGATGTCTCTGCTTCTTGTAGGGGGGTTGGACTATATGGCCTTGAGAGATCCCTTCCAACCCGACACATTCTATGATTCTATGATCTGTATTAAATCAGGAATATGTTGATCTATACAGCCAGGAGTGGTAGTTGCCCATCAACAGCTGGTTTTAGGGAAGAAGCCAGTGCAGCAGAGCACAGACCCATTTTTCCAAGCACCCACCCAGCTCCCAGGGCTGCCTCATGGTCTGGCACCGCACCACAGGATGCAGTCCTGCTCAGGCGGGATCTGTCCTTCTAGTGCTGCTGAACCAGGAGGAAGCCCAAAGACCAGGACCTCATGTGTCCTGGGGAAATTCTTCCAGCTGTCTTTCTCCAAAGAGCTGCCCCACAAAGCACAACAGCTCTTCCAACCCTGGCTCCTTCACTGGAGACGAGCAGCAGAACAGGGAGACAAGGCTAATCCCTTCTCCGCCTGTTGCTGAGGAGGCAAATCTCCTCCTGGAGAGTTTTACCGGCTTGTTCTTGAGTTATAATAATGATGATGATGATAAATTGCCTGGGCTGGATGTACTTGCAGGGCTGGGAGCTCCAGCAAGCTCCCATCCAAGCTGCAGCCTTGCTCAGCCAGGACAGAGGGCAAAGGAGGTTTCACCTCCTGTCCCTGGGTAAGAAGGAAACGGGAGAAGTTGCTCATTGACTCCATGAGATTCAAGAGCTTTCTTGTGCTCACAGCAAGTCACCAGGACCTCGGTGGGACTTTCCTTCATCCCCTGATGGCCTCACTGCGTAACTGCCTCCATGAGAGACAACGACCTAAGTGACTCCCCCCTTTTTGTGGTGCCCTCGAGCTCCTCAGAAGTGCAGCAATTCCCAATGGATCTGAGCAGGGGAACTGTTTTCTATAAATAGCCCCGAATTGGCACCTCCACAGCCTGAGGCTCTCAATAGAGGCCAGGAGCAGCTGAGACAGAGCCGCAATGGGACGAGTTACATCCCAGCACCAGCCATCGGCACAAAGGATGGTGCAGAGGAAACCATTGCAGGGCAGAGGAGACACTGGGTTACCTGCCCAGCCTCTGAGAAGGCCAGCCCCCATGGACCACCCTTCTCCCTTCCCATCCTCCTTCCCTCTCCCCAACCCCTTCCCTGGACTCAGACGGGGCTCAGGGCTGACACAGCCTTTTGTGAAGGCCATTTCATGTTGAGACATGAAAGGAGATGTTCTCTTAATTCAAGCCCTGCCACAGAAAGCTGTGCTGTGTCTCAGATGCGGCTCCTACGGAAGCACAATTAATTTCTTCTGCTCTTTCATGCCGCTCCCTAAATGTCCCAAAACACTTCTCTGCCATCAATTCACCCTGATGTCCAGCCTGACCCAAGCCAGAGACGAACACTGAGATGCAGTAGGTTGAGGAGGCTCTGCCACACTCATCCCTCCATCCTGTGTCCATGCTGGACAACTCTGCCTTTCTCTGCAGGGAAACCAGATGCTTTGATTGGGATTGATTCCACTTGGAGGCATCCAAGGCAGCGGAGTGAGAAATAGATGATCTTTAAGGTCCCTTCCAACCCAAACCAGCCCAGAAGCCAATGTCTTCCTGGGCTGTGTCCTCAGCAGCGTGGGCAGCAGGGCAGGGAGGGGATCCTGCCCCTCTGCTCTGCTCTGAGGAGACCCCCCTGCAGGGCTGGGGCAGCTCTGGAGTCCTCAGCACAGCAGAGACATGGACCTGGTGGAGCAGGGCCAGAGGAAGCCCCAGAGATGATGCAAGAGCTGGAACCCCAGGTAGGGCCTGTTGTGACACAACAAGGGGTGAGGGTTTGAAACTAAAAGATGGAGATTTGGACCAGAGAAAAGGAAATAATTTTTGATGCTGAGGGTGGTGAGAGCCTGGCGCAGGCTGCCCAGAGAGGTGGTGGCTGCCCCATCCCTGGCACCA
>JAVSBS010020969.1:0-48636 GCA_033124195.1 Coracias cyanogaster
ACTCTGGCTCTGTTCCTGTAATGTTCTACTGAGAAGATTAAAGAAATTCCAGGTGTATTTTTTTTCCTGTAACATGGAGAGGTGGATCTTCTGACTAGTTTCTAATGACTGATACTGAGAGGTGACAGACTGGGGACTGTGTGGAAATGATGAAGACCCCCAGTGAATATGAGCTGTTGAGGCTGTTAGCATCATTTGAAAATTCATCTGATTTTAATTAGAGAAGCCTAGTGGGATTAAAATTGCAAATGAAGCTATTGGAAGCCATTAGAATTCTCTAAGCAAATAGGTTGTTTTTGTTCTCAGTTTGCACTCTTCAGCAGCAGACTTTATTACTAGGATCACAGTTGTTTTGGAGGTTTTTACTGTGTGTCAATTCAGGTATCTTCTTTCTCTTAAAGTATGTATGAAAAGGAGAGAAAGTTTCCTGCTCTGTATCGTTAGCTTTCTGCATGCCACATCACGTAATAGGATGTTTCAGAGTTTTCATTTGCCTGCTTCCTCTGAAAGGTGAGAACTTCGTCCTGTCATAGTGTATAGAGCTATTTCTTCAGACAGCCATAGAAGAGCAACAGATCCTGAAATGCTATATTGCTTTCCATCTCTTCTGCCTTCAGAGAAGCTTTTTGAAGCAAGTATTGAGCTGCATTCTTGTTACTTAGCTTAAAAAGCAAAATCCCAGGATAATACACTACAGTTAGATTTTTAACCTATGAGAGTTTATGCATCTTATGTGAAAGACTCCGACTTTTATAAGAAATATATTTATGGAAAAATATTTCCAAGCCAAGAGGGGTCTTTGTAACCCATCCTTTGGATGGTCTCTGCTGGGAATTGCTGTTCACATAGCTGAAGTTGGCTCCTGAGTGGAACTGCTTCTCTAAGCAGGTGGTAAAATATTCTGTATTTTTTCACCAGATGTGTGCAGATAAGTTCATTAATTGGCCAGTTCTTCATTCTTGCCAGCACTCTCTGGCTAACAGATACAGATTTTGGCAGATGGATATGATAACGTCATTATCTGGAAATAACTGATGTACTACTTGAAGTTGCTGTAGGATATTTATTCATATATAAGTTTGATTGCTGTGGCCAGATTCTCAGCCTGCTGGATGAAGTTTTGAGCTTCTTTCACTGCGTGTGTATGGATCAATTGGTTTCCTGCTTCACATCACCAGCCAGGCATTAGATATGTCAAGAATTGCAGCCTGGTTTTGCTGCTGGAAGGAACTTGTGTTCCTGGAGGTGAGGAATAAGTGCAAAGCCAGGATGCAGCAATCTTGACTCCTGCTAGAGTCCGTAGCATCCACAACTGTTTCAAGGATAGTTTTGTGGGCTCGAGCAAATGGCCTGTGCTCTGCAAGTCACCCTAGTGAGTGAAATCGCTGTGGCAAACAGCAACTATTCCAGCCTGCTGTGAGTAAGAGCTCCTGTCCTTTGATGTTTCAAAAAACTTCTAGTGCATTCAGAGTGGGACCTTAAATTACTGTATTTGATAAATGGAGAGTCCTTTCAACCTTCATCCTTGTTTGCAGGTCACTAGTGGTAAAATCTTAGGTAAGTTAGGGGTCTGAGAAATTTTTAAGGAATGTTGGATAATGAAATGTTGCAGAATTTTACAGCTGGAGCTCACCAGAGAGGTATACAGAAGGATGAATGAAAAACCTAGTAAGGGGCTGTATGGTGCTTGGACTTATCTGGTAAGAAAAGACCTGAGCTATTGGCATTAGAATACAGTCTGGGAATGGTTAGGGGTATGGTATGATTGTAAGCCTGTTATTAATGAGAGGGTAGGCAGGAAAATCAAGAAATATTTATGCACTTGTGGAGACTCATTAAAAGGGTGGAGCAATGATCACAGAGGATTTCAATTACCTCAAGGAGTGGCATAAGAATTGTTTAATGTCAATGAAAAAATACATGTGGCAGTGTAAGATTGTTTTCTCTTACAATTTATATAAGCAAGTAAAAAAAAGTCTCTCAGAATATTTTGGATGTAGTCCCAGGAAATGAAGCAGGACCTGTATGATAAATAAGATAGATGCTGGTGAGCTTTTATAAGGTTGAGTGATCATAATGCTATTGGATTTGAAATATTCATGACACTACAATATGCACAAAGAATAGTGGCACAAAAATATTAAACTTCGAAAAGTCAGTATTCAAAGAAGTGTGTAATGAATTGAAGAAAATTGATGGGGATGCAACTATTGTCCCCAAAATGTGCTGTGGAAGAACAGAGGAAATGTTTTGGGAACAGATAAGAAAGATGCAATCTACATTCTATCCAATAAAATGTAAATGTCAAATGTCATCAGTCATCTCAAGGCAACGTTTTAGCAGTGAAATAGGAGACTGCAAAGGGATTAAAAAGAAGAATCAGCCTTGGTAAATTATATAAAAAAGAAAATAGCATAGGAGCAAAAGTAATACATGGAGGATACAGAGTGAGACTTGCAATATCATAGCAAATAGCAAGGCAATTATGTTCTGAAAATGAAAATTTTTTTTCTGCCTAAAAATAATAATGGGAATTAGACAGATTAAAACTAAGTGAAGTTCAAAAAAAGATCATCTGTTCCTGCTGCTTCATGATTTCCTAATCCTTTCATTTTTTATCCCCACATACCTCTATTCTTGCTCTTCAGAATGGTAGTTTGAATGGTTTTGTTCACTTACATTTCTGACTAGGACGATTGCTAATGAAGATCCTGTTTGTGACTTCTGCTTTTATTATTCCTATGCAAATTTCCAGTTAATTCCTAGTATTCCTCCACTCCTTTTAAGACCATGCTGCTTGTCTTTTGAGTATATTGGTATCAGTGAGGATTTATCAGTATTTTAAAACCAGATTGGGTTTGATTTTTCATGCTTAAGGGTTAAATGGAAACAATCTCCCCATGCTAACCAGAATTACTTAGATGTTGGGTTTGAAAGTACAGGCTTACAGAGTGGGTCTAACCTGCTTGATTACCTTAGTGATGCTGAGCCTAGACCCTTATGACCCTAGGTGTAAGCACAAGTACCACTTATGGGGTCAGACTTAGTGGTTCCTCTAAGCTAGTGTTCTTGCTCTGATAATAACCAGAAAGTGGTATTTTGACCATCTAGGGAGTAAGGACAAAGCATGGGAACTGATATTGCCAAATATAATCTCTCCTGATTCTGCTTTTTCGTAGTAAAATGGGCTTTAAGGTCTAGGTTACCTACTCTTGTAAGAGGTTAGAATCACATGGTCTCAAAAATGATATACCTTTTGGTCACAGTAATTATTTTCTATTGAGGGTGTGAAGATGGATGAAAAATATTGGTGTAGAATTAATAAGAGGAAGGGAGGAAGTAAAAATGAATTCCTGCCTGCCTTACTCATTGCTAGTACTGCTTGGCTGGCTTAGCAGAGGTCCTGCATGCACAGGAGGAGCCCACTGAAGTCCATGGAGTTATTCCAGTGTTGAGTATGGTTGGAAATCTTTATACAATAACAGAATAGGCCTCTCCCAGTACAACCTACTGTACTTTCTTGTTAATTTGCTGGTAACTTCAGTTCCTTTTGTGCAGCAGTTGCCAAGTTCCTTCTCCCTCAGTATACTGAATGACAACTTTTGTAGCAAATACCCCTTCTATCCTGACATGTGATATCAATCATGTTTGTCAGTGGCAAAGACCTTGTGGGGTATGACGGCCCAGCTGTGTAAATGACCCAAATTCTTTATCTGAACCTCATTTACTCTTTTCTTGTGACTTGCTCTATGCCAGGAGGAGTAATTACGTATTTCTTATGTGAGACTGATGGTTCCTGATTGTTTCACAGTTATTCTAAAGATTAACCAGTGTAATCAGCTGTGCCTTTCAATTGCTCAAGTGGAGTTACAAGATGTGCTCAAATTTTTGTGTCTAATTAACAAGACTGACAGATTTAGAACAAAAATTACCTTGAGACCTTCCTTGACTCCTAAACTAAAACTGTTTTAAAACAATGTTGTAGCTGGCATCATTAGAATTTTGTAATTCCAGTTTGATCTTTCCAGCTGTCAGTGAAATTTTGTCTTCTACACGATTGTAATGCACCAAAAGATGAATATCCAGTTCTAATGATTTGTTTATTGGGTTTTTTAATTAGGTGAAAAGTGACTTAATGATCACTTAGTGTTGATCACCAGTCTGCCATTCAGAAAGGATTGAAGTCTGCATCTGGGCAAGGGATGTTTGGCCCCCAGCACTACTGCTATGGAGCTGAAATTTTTATTTTCATTGTGTGAAAGCCCTGTTTTCTATAAATTGCTGTCGTGCAGCTTAACCAACATCCTACACTATTTCATTCAGGTATATTCTGAACATACAAGCCAGTGATTGAATATATGGATTACCCAGGTTTTGTGTTCATCTCATATCTGAAGTGCTCATGTGTCTCAGGTCAAAGAAGGACTTGTATGTCTGTGTTTGGGAGCTTTTACCTATCAAAATGAAAAAAAGTACCACAAGGGCCGAAAAAGCAGATAGGAAAATAAATGGTGAAAATGAAGTCAGAAGAGTTAATGTCTTCCAAGGTTGAAGCAGACAAACACAACATAAGCCTGTTATAACACTTTTTAGCCCTTAATTCTTGATTTCTGTGGTTGTCAACCTGAAGTTGTCTATAGAGAGCTCAGCTCGGCTGGTATCTTATACTCTGAGAGGTTATCACATTTTTAAAGGCATCCATCTGTGAAATATGGTTTGGAAAACACAGGTTGCAATTCAGAACCTCCAAGGTTTGCCTTCTCCCTGTCCTTTCTCCTACTCTCAGTGGGATCTCTGCCAGGTAGGAAGGCTTGCATCAGGTAAAACTCCCTTCCACAGGATTGTAGGGAAGTACTCAAGATGCAAAGTTCTAGTATCTTGTAGTCTATAGAGAAGTTTGGCTAACTTCATCCTGAATTTGTATCTATGGAATCTTGTTGGTGATGATAAGGGTCAAAATAGCCTCTATACTTAACCTAAATATTATAGTGAAGGCATGGCTTGTAGTGCATTCTCAGGGGTCAGCCAGGTTTGGGGTTAGCCCCAAAACAGCTTGCTGGCTGCCAGCCTAGCCATGCAAGTAAGCGTGTGCTATATGTAACAGTTATTGCAAGCACTGTACCTAGCAGGGCTACTCTTCTGGGTCTGTGTCCTCTCCTAGGTCTTCAATAATTTGACCATACTTTATTCAACTGGTACTTCCCCCTTCCTTTTTTTTTCTTTTCTGGTTGAAGAAAATCCTTGTGCCCTTACTGTTTACAGAATTGGATTCTCCTGCTCAACTGACCTTAAAACTTTCATTGTTCTGTGGCTGATTTAGTATGCTCACTTACATGCTTGATAACAGCATAAGTGCCATGCTTATGAACCCATCGATCTTGAAGTGTTGAAAAGAGCCCAGAGCCCTTCCAAGCTGGCAGCTTCTGAGTCAACTCCTGGATAGTCACAATCATAGAAACATCTGATAGTGGGTGCAAATTTTCAGCTGGTGTAATAAGCCTTCTAGTGAAGTCAGTGGAATTGCAACAGTTCATGCCACAAGATGAGATCTGTCTCACCATGTCACTTCTTTTTGAGGTAAAGATGTTCCAGTTGTCTTCTGATGTGAAACTGCTGTAGTGTTTGTTCGGCTCATGGTATAATCTATGGCCTTTGCTAGGAGCGCCATGGATGTGGGGATCTGATTATTCTTGTAATTCAAGAGACACGACTGGAAAGAGAACACTGTCTTTTTTTTTTTTTTTTTCCTCCCGTGAAAGCCGTTTTCTATGCTCATTTAGCATCTCTGAAGTGTTTAAGTGTGAGTTAAATGATGCATACACATTCAACATCTCACTAGTGGGACTACTTAAAAATTATCTTCCCCACCCCCTTACCTTAAATATTCTTTTCCCAACAAGGTGAGTCACTAGCTTCTTCAACTCAAGACTATTCTGAAGTCTCCTCCTTCTCTGATGAGGAGCTTTTGAATCAGACTCACTTTTCAGAGTAGAGCAGCTTCACTGTTGTTTCAATGGAAATAATACGCATAGCTTTCTACTTATAATGTGGGGGTTTTGGTGCATATATTACAGTTTTAGCTCAACTAATTTAAAGGGTAAGTCAACAGTGTTCATAATCTAGTAATTCCTTCCTCTCTGCTTTCAAATGTCTGTCTTGTGTAGATTTTGATCTTTACATTCTGGGAAACTTACTTTTTTGTAACACTGAAAGTATTTTGAATACGTCACCAATAAATAATAGTAGAAATTATATATGGAGGAGAATAGTGACCACAATTTATGGATAAACATCTAGAAGCTGCTTTCAAAAGACTAACATTGAAAGACAGGCAATAATAAGTTAGGCTGTTCCCTGTCAGTGTGTACAGAAACACGAACATCAAAAGAATCTTCTTTAATTGAAGTGGTTTTGAAATTAAATCTCTCCAATGTTAATACTTGCAGGAATGAGGATTGCTTTTCAACCTATTTATACCTCTGATAATAAAATATTAGAATTTGCTGGAGTGTTGGGTGGATAGGAAGATTTGGTTGTCTTTATTGAGACCATACGATGTTAATTTTTCTGCATAGACTATGGAAGCATAAAAAGCAATAAGTCACTTATATGAAGACAAAATTCTTGGGGTTGTTGCCATGGAAACAAAGTTGAAGCAGCTCCTTTTCTTGAATAAACTCAATAGCCAGACTAAGAAAGATTGAACACATAACTCATGTACACTCTCACTGACTGGTACTGATAAGGGCAGCAGCATTCTGTACCCGAACCTCCAAACATCTGCCCCTTTGTGGGGACAGCTGGGTCTATAATGCTCAGCCATTGCTAGAAGAGCTAAAGAGGTGGCTTTGGGTTGATAATAGTGCGTGTTGGAGCAGGAGACAAAGTATGAATTTGTTTGGACAGATCTACACAGGGACATTACAAGACAGGCCTCTCTTCTTCTGTATTTTATGTTGGCTTTATTCAAAGTTCAAGTTCATTAACCTTAGTAGACTTTGGCTCCTGCTCTGAATCAGAGAGCTCAAGAGCTGTTCTGTTCATTGGTACAAATCTTGTTTGTGCTTACAAAGCTGGGTAATTATATTTGAGAAATCAATGAGAAGCAAACCCAGGAGCTCTAGAGTACTGGTTTCTCTTCCCTAAAGGGTACCTCAGCAAATTATGAGCTTGCTTTTTCTGTACAGAAAAAGCCAGCAGCTTTCCAATCTTTGTGCAGACTTTTGTACTTGAATATGGTGGTTTAGTTCTAATGATTTATCATAATTCAGCTTTGTTTTAGCATTCAAATACCTGTTTTGTGGGTTTGGTGCTGTCAAGGAGGAAGAGTTTGCTCATATGTCAATCCTGATAGCTGCAGGACATTGGGGAGTAGAAGGAAGAGAACTTGAAGGAAGATGGGAGGATTAGAAATTATTGTGTTTTAGTGAACTCTTGGTAATTTGGTACTATCCACCTGTGGGACTGAGTCAAAGTGTATTTGAACTCAGTGGAAAGACTCCTGCTTAAGTAGTAATGGGCTTTAGGATGATGCTTTCCTGTGTTACCGTGAAACCATATGGTTCTTCAGGATTGTGGAGTGAGTCTGTTCTACAGGAATATAAAGTGTCTGAGTATCCTGAAATAAACTATGGAACATGTGACAATCCTTCAAACAAAGATTGCTTAATGCACAGATACAAAAAGTTTGAGGAGAACTGGGGTGGCTAAACTGGAATTGTGTGGCATTATGTGACTTGAAAGTATGTTTTGTTGTTTCTTCTAGATGAATTGGCACCCAGTCTTGTGTTTCCCTAATGTCCCTTCATAACTCTGTACACTTTATTGAATGTGAGAAGGACAGGAATTACCCTTGTAAACTCTCAACCAGATTGATATTTGGCTTGTGCAAGAATTTTACATTTGAGAAGCTTGAAAGCAAGTACACTTTGTCAGCACTGCAGTGTGCAGTCAGTTCATGTAAATGCTGTGGAACAGCAGGCAGTACGATCAAGGTTCATTACCGGAGCAGCTGTAGCAGAATTTATTTTATTTTGTTAATCTCAGTCATGAGATGTGTTCTCACAGATTCATGTACATTTTATGTTGGGTGCAATAAGAAGCCTAGGATGATAGATGAGCAAAATATCTGTATTCTTGCTGATGCTTAATATGATATTCATTGGCTTATATCATAGCACAACACACCCCAGTGCAAGCCAGTACAGCTGCAGAGCTAGCACCACGTGTTCAGAGGAGATTTTATTTAAATTTAAATACAGCTAGAAGAGTGAATCGCTAATTCAATTACGAAAAAAGTAGTATCACAAAAAACATAAATTTGAATCTGAGTTGAATTTGTGTCAGTTAAATGCAGGTGAGTAAATATCTGAAGAATCCAAGTTTTAAATATGCTTTGGTGTTGCTGTTTGGCATCTATGTGGCAGGTGGTGTCTATTCCAGTTTATGGTATGCCTTTCCTTTTTTATTGATGTAGTTTTTAAATTAGAAAAAACAATAAGGGTACTTTTTTTTGTTTCTTGCTCCTGCTTCTTGCTGTTAACCTTGTGTTGCTGGTGGGAAAGTTTCCCACTGCATTCTCAGAGAGGATGTCTATACTGCAGGCACCTCAGTGTGGTTCAGTGGAAAAAAAAAAAAAAGAGAAAAAAAACCCAAAACTGTCTTTGCTTACTGGGTAAAACCTGAGTTCTTGATCTCTCTTCATACCTTGTGTTGCAAAGGTAAATCCAAATATTAGAGCCGAATGAAACAATCTCTTCTACAGAAATTTGAACAGCTGCACATGAAAGGATAAAAATGTTTTGCCAAGTTAACCTCATATGATTTACTGCCTACGCCTAATCTGTTTGGAAGCAGCTATGAATATTCTAATACCTTTTGGAAATTACTGACTGGGATGACAGCAGCTGAGAAAAGCTGAGAGAGCTTTAGGATGGCTGCATGTGGAGCGCACACCTGCCTGCATGCCTGGAGCAGTTGAAGTCAGATTCTTGGAACAATGAGAATTCATTGTTATTTGTTGCAGCAATAAAAATAATGCTGTCTGCATTCCCAGGGACTTCTTGAAGAATCAGCAAATATGTGGATGACATCTGCAACCTGTTAAGCAAATTTATGGTGTGCATTCGGAGGGTCAGCGCTGTTAAAGGCGAGGCAGAACCCCCCAGGGTGGCCTATCCCAGCCCTGCAAATTGGCAGCCACAGCTCACCCATGGATGTGGATTCTCCCTCAGTTGCCCTGTTTTGCTGGTGGGATGCATGCTGCAGCCGGGGAATTGGTGGAGCATTGCACCCACAGGTGTTCATGCCCCTTCAGTTACCTCACTGCTCTGATGAAGCTCCTAAAACTGACATGAGTACTATCTAAATACAGAGTAGGGGCATACATAAATGCGTTATTTGTTTCTACCTTAAAGTAGGAAAAAAAGTGCCAACTTTTGACACAAAATTATCTTTTTGTGGAATTGTTGAGGCAATCTGCAGTTACCCCCGTCTACCAAATTTAGCACACTGCCTGAATTAAATGCTGAATGTTGCTTAGGTGCTGTCTGTGTCAGTTAATTTCTGTAAAATCCTATTGGTTATATTATAGTAGGCTGTTCCTGGTTATGCTTTTTCTCTTTCAAAGAATGGTAAAACAAAATGTTGCAGAGAAATGAGCTACCCTTGAAGAAGCTGTGTCCAGGAATTGTTCTATGACGTAAAACATGTGGTTACATATTGTGTTGAGTTTGTAGTTAATTTTAGTGTTGTGCCACTGTCCATTAAAAAAGAAACATGAGAAATTACCGGTATAGCATACACATGTGCTTGTGTGCTTACAGAGGCACTGTTTCTCCATTCCCATCTCAGGGTTTGCAGTGCCTAACAGAAAACTAATACTGTGCCCAGGACTGCAAATGCTCAGCAGGACCCTGCCCTTCCTGCTCAGCCAGCTCATGTCAAACTTTATTCCCAGCTGCTGGAGGAAAGGAGGGGAAAATACAAGAGCTGAGGGCCCGGTCTGCTGCCTGTAGCTACAGGGGATCATAACGGTTTAGCTCAGAAGCATTGTGTGAGTGGAGGGGACACATGGATGGGCATGTCAGCATGAACCATGTCTGTCAGCATGAGAGGGCTGATGGAGTGAAGACTGTAGAGTTGGGTTCATGGTATGGACACAACTGTAAAATCCTCCCATTAACCCTATAGTCCCTGCTAATAGTCACTAACTGAGGACAGAACTGATACTCCAAAGATGTTTGAATACAGGATTTTGAATGCTTGAGCCTGGTTTGAAGACATCTTCAGTCATCTTACTGACTTCAGATCAGCAGATTTAGGTCTTTAGATCTGACCTAGCAAAGTATGAATGTTACAAAAAACTTTCAAGGGAAAGAATGATTTTTTTTTTTCCTAGATAACTGTGGAATACAGCTTAATAACATTTAAAAATTCATTTTCCTTATATGTTTATGGCATATTATAAATGAGTTTTACCAGTAATCACTTAATACTGTTAACAGCACAGGCTTGTTTGACAATGCTAAAAAAATTTATGACAGTATTTCTAAATACAGGCGATTTATACATTGCCAGAAGAAATGAAATATTCTTCCTATTTCATCTTAGTTTTTGTAACTGCTAGCTTATTCTACAGAAGATCTCATAAAACATTCCCCAAATCCCATGTTTTAGCTATTTGGTTTTGCAGTCCTTATTCTTTACAAGTTTTGTTATTTTGAAAATACCACAATTTTTGTAAATGTAACTTTTTAATTTTTTAATTGGGACATAACTTGAATTGAGAATTTGAGCAAGGGGATTTGTAACACTGAAAAGTGATAGATTCTGTTAAATGCAGCTGTTGCTAGTACATACGAGAGGAAAGAAAATATCAACTACTCCACACACCATACTGAGATCTAAATAATCTGTTTCAGTCCAGGAAAGAAAGTGAGGTGTCACTGTGGGGCACTCAGTGTGCAGCTGCAATCCAGAAAGCAAATGCAATTCTGCCATGCAGGAGAAATGCGACAAATAGTGGTCGAGCTGGGACAGAGCTGGGCTGAGCTGTCCTGCCCAGCCCAGTGCATGGTGAGCTACAGATGTTTCCTCTCTCTCTGAGTTTGTTGTAGGGGAGGAACTGCTTCCCAGGTGGGGAAGGTGTGAGTATGGGGGAACAGCTACATAAAGAGATATTTAAAAAGCCAATACCTTTATGATAATTGATAACTGATTCAGGTTTGTGTTTGGGGTTTTTTTTATTCAAAGTTTTGTTTCTCCTTTTTACCTTTTAGTATTACACTTTTTTTTTCAGGTGTTAAAGCAATTCTGACGTGGCAAAAGCAATTAATTCTCACTCACATTGAAGGACTCATTGCCATGAGGGTTAACTGGATTGGGAAAAAAAAAACAACCCCTCAGAGTGGGACTGGAAATTTACATATGTAACAAGACTTAAGTCTTTTGAAAGACTAAAGTCTTTTGAAAAAATAATAAACCTCATGCTCCAGAGTTCAAGCTCATTTTTACTTAATGAGAGTTGGGAACTGACCTCTTGTAGACCTGATAATCTGTTTCTAAATCCTCCCTGGAGCATCAGGCAGAGCTCAGCCATGGGAGCACACTGTTTGACAGTGTGATACAGGACCTGATCAGGAATCTCTTCTCTTGTCAAGGCCCTTTACAGAAGGTCAAAGGGGAAGAAGTGATGGTGCAGGTCCCTGGGTATCTGAGCCTGGTTCTTAGCTGTGCTGTGCTTTTCTTGCATTAATATTGAAAAGTCACTTGGACTTATTTCTAGTAGGGACTGTTGAGCTCTAAGGCTTGGATTAAATCATGAAACTTTTAACTATTATACTTGAGTTACCTGGTATGCTAATGCAATAATTTGTCTATATTGATTACATGTGTAACAAAGAGCAATTAAGCTCCTGAATTAGCCACCTCAGTTAATTGTCAAAGGTAATTTGAAAGATGGATCGGGGCCTAATGTAATATAAAAAGAGAAAGGCTGCAGATTGAGCTAAATCAACTTAGCCGAGATCAATGTGTCCTCTGGCTTGTGGTGGGAGGGACAAACAGTAATGTGAGCTTGCTTTGTTTTTGTGCCTGGCTCTCCCCGAAAGAGTATCTGGTAAACTTAATGCTTTTTATTTTTCAAGGGGAAGCTAACAATATAGAGCAAAGCAGACCTGAGATCATTTTCCTTTTGTTCCATATTTTCACAAATCTTCTTTTAATGCTCATGTAGTCTGTAAATTCAGGAAAAAAATAAAATACTCTATCGACAGTGATTTATATTGGTCAAATAGTCATCGAGTCTCATGTACTTGGAACAGGGCAGGAAGGTAGGTTCTTGAGCTCTCCTGTATTAGGCAGTCCTCTGTAAAAACAGAATGTCTGTTAAATTGTAGGCTTTTATAAGTTTTAATGCTGGCATTTGCATGATCAGTCTGAAGTGTCAGACTGGGAGAATCCAGCTTTGGATGTCAGCTCTGACACGGTAACTATGACTGGATGTAGTGTTCACCTTTCATTTCTCTACTCACTTTTGAAATGTTTGACATCAGTCACAGCTGTCAGCTGGACTAATTCGGAGTCTTTCCTGCTAAATCCCATTAAATCACAGGCTCTGTCCTGGCTTGCAATTGCTCCAGATCTGTTTACAGGGTGGCTGAGTCTGTCTGAGGAAAGAAAAAAAGAGAAATGTTTCTGATTCAGAGATTCATATTGTGGCTATACAAATACTCTGTTCAATTTGAGACTGGAAACTTAATTCAGAAAGTGGAAACTTGATGTATAAGTAATGATGGATTTTTGTGTTCATAAACAATCTATTGCATGCATGTAGCTCATAAATATGAAAAGGAAAGAGGATTTTTTTTCTCCCCATCTTGTGAAGATTGTTGGAAAGCTGTGTATTTTTCAATCAGCAATGAGAAAAAAGATCTCTGGAGATTTCTGGAGTGTTTTGGGACAGGAGAGATGAAGGTCTGTCAGTCAGGGCAAGAGGAGACAGCTTGGTGTCTCTGCTCTACCTGGTTGTCCTCCCAAACTGGCAGCCCCATCTTTCTTGGGCTTTGATAGAGCAGTCTCGAACCTGGTACTGGAAAGAGGCACCATATTAATGACTTTTGGGTCATCTCAGCGTTCTTTGAGAATGATGTCTTCTGTTGCAAAACTCCTGGTTTGTCTGTTCTTCTACTTCAGGTAAAATGTTTTGCGGCTGGTAGAAACTCATGACTTTTCCTGTTGTGTCAGGAAAAGGAAGCCATGGCTTTTCCTAGCTCTGCCTCTGACCTGTTTGAGTGGGAAGCCTTTTACCGTGTTTGCAGCACAGGCCCTCTGTCTGCAGAGGGATTCCTGATTCCCACCCTGCTTCTGGTGGGCACAGGCTGCAAGAGGATAGCAGGAGTGGCCTCTATCTCTCTGGAGAGTTGTACTACAGGATTTTATTTTAAGGCTTGGTACAGATCAGAATAGGTCCCTGAAAACCTAAAAGACATTAAAACTATAAAAATGAACACAATGCATTTTCTGAGTTAATAGAGACTTGTACTCATATGCCAGGTAGCTTTAGTGATACCTGTTAAGTCATTTTCCCTTTAAACAATTCTTGCTTTGGCGCTTGACATTATTTATTGGATTTTTATTTTTTCTTATAAAATAGAGACTGCTATTTAGAAAGTACACTGTTAGCAGTAAGATTTGCTGTGCACAGTAACTTCTCTCCTGGCCTGTCCTGCATGCTCACGTGCAAGACCTCCAGCTGCTCCAGAAGTCATCTCTACAGCTTTGATTTACATCACTTTTAAATGTTATCTGTGATTATGGGATCTAGGGGCTTGCCAAAGTAACTTTGGAAGAACCTGTTGTTAAAGTCTTGAGTATGATCTATTTGCAACATTATTGTTATGATATATTTGTAATAACATTAATAAGAGCTTCTCATTGCAAACTAGGCTGAAGGTGCCTTCACTCTTAGGGGGCATGTTGAGGTGCTAGATTGATACGTTTTAAAAATAAGGTCATCACAATGTATGGGCCTTACAGAGCCCAATAATATTTGAAAATTTAACTCAGTTTATTTTAGCATATATTCAGGATCTTAAAGGACAGAGGTTGCTTGAAGGGGACAAATTACACTTAGCAAAGAAGCCTTGTTATGCTTCTCAAAAGTAATTGGTGCTGCCGCAGGGAAACACTGAGTTGTGTTTATATGGGTAGGACTGTGTGCTTATTCTGTCTTTTTCAGGATGTTTCTCTTTTCTCCTGTCCACATGTATATAATTGATGTTTTAGCACTTTGCACTGTCTGCATGTATTTATCTCTTTGTTAATAAAACAAGTAGTCCTAGACTCATTAAAAAAAAACAGTTGACATGAGCTAAATTGGGATGTCCTGACTAAAGACCTTAAGTAAATAACAGACTTTAATATAGGCAAGTAGTGTTAAATGTAATTACCTGGGACTGTGTGCCATGGAACTGGAACAAAAGTCCAAACAAGCTAATTTCATTATTTTAATGGAAGTCTTTATCTCATTCATTAGAGTGACATATGACCAGTCATTAATGACAGTTCGTTTCAAAAGCTATGGTGGATAAAGGTTGATTAAAAATTAATGAGGCCCAGGCCCATTGCATTGCCATAGTGTCAGGCTTGAACTCGTTGTTTGTCTGTGGAGCTAAAATAAGAGCAGGCTTTAAATACCCTCTTGGGCTTTTCTATTTTATATGATTTATATATATTTTCTCTCTGCCTTGGAGGAGCAAGAACTTGTGCATACCGTTACTTGCAGCAGATATCATAATAAATTGCACCATTAAGTTGATAACAAAACAGATTGCCACATCATATTGATGTTTCTGTGATGCATTTTTAGAAAATTTGTTTTGCTGATAATCCAGTGAATGTGGGACTTCATTAACTGGAGCTCTCATTGACCTCAATTCCCTGGAAAGTCTGTAGCATTTGATTGACACCTAATACGCCAATCAATCATGACTTGAGTTGCCTGCCCTCTTGCCAGCATAGGTACTCACACTTCAAGAGCGTGGCTCCGCTATGAGAAGAGCAGTCTGCTTAAACATAAGCATATGGGTATCTTCACTGGAAGCAGTAACTGGAAAACTGAACGTTAATGCTGTCAGAGGAGGTGAAGCTGATTTCTTTCACTATGTGACTAAGTCCATTTACTGAAGCTAGAAACTGAGTTCTGAATTCTTCAGGTATTTGGTTAAATACTTGCAAATATTGAGTTAGTTTTAAATCTTTTTCTGGTGCAGAGGTGCCTTTTTACATGTAGAGAGGAGAGGTTAGAAGGAAAAGTTCTAAGGAGAAACAGAAGAACCCCAGCCCAAAATTTAGTCCATAAAATCAGTATAGCAATCTGTTTAAAAAATAGAGGAGGGGAAGACATAAGCCATTGAATAGTAGTTGAGACCCACAACTACACTTTAGCTGCAAAAATGATTGAAACAGCAGCCGTTCTGCATAGCTATACTCATTCCTCTGATGTGAGGGAGGACTGGAGGGCTCAGGCTGACAGCAAGGTTAGGAAGTCTTTCATAAGCTGAACCTTAAGCATTCCTAACAGAGGCTGTTCTAGGAGCTGTGCTCCATGTAGTAAAGTGAAGTGGTTGCTTCTGGCATGAGTAGTGACAAACTTCTGAACTCCAGGAACCTGAAGGTGGTTTAGGAAAAGGTTGAAGAATGATACTGGGCAGGCAATGCTAGTCTGCTGTTCATTTCTGAAGGCAGAACAAGATGCTGTTGAGTGCTATAAAGCTTTAAATATGATGTACATATGTGCCCATCTTCTGAGCTGTCAGCAGCCATGGTGTGTCACTATGCTTCAGGGCGTTTCTTGTGCTCTCAGGGTCATGTTTCAATTCAGCCCAGCTGTGAGGTCTGGGGATCAGGATACACCTCATCTGGTTTGCCGGACCCCAAAGACCAAAGATACTAAGTATTTTGTTAACAAATATTCCAATAGCAATCTGCACTTCTTAATAATTTTACAGCCCCCACCGAAATATCTTTGTTGCTTATCATATCTTCAATATGTTTAACTTCAGTTTAAATGTTCTGTAAAAACAGCTGAACTTAAACCAGAAGATAGTCAAAGAAATCTGTAGTGACCATATGGTGCTATAAAATTATGAAAATGTGAGAGAGTGTTGAGCCAGTTCCAATTGCCAAACTTGCTACTTGCTTCTAATAAACACTGAACTATCTGGCATCTGCTATCCCTCAGGTAATACCATCAAGAGTGGAAGTAAATGTTTCCTTTTAATTGCATTGTTTATGTCTCAGAGGGTCCAGTGAGATCATGCAAGTTTTATCTAGATTTTCCTTGCATCAGCCATTTCAGGGAGAACTTTGATATTCTCTCCAATTTTCTCTTCAATTAGGCTGAAGTTTCACTTGTCACTTTTCAGAGTCATGGTCCGTACATCTTCAAAAGTGAGCGTCCAAAAGTTACTTTCAATATGGTTTTTGATAGGATTGTTTCTTTTATTTTTGCTGTTAATTAGTATTTTGGCAAGAAAAACCTGAGTCAGTGCTTTCAAGGAAAACCTCAGATGAAGAATACGGAATGCTACAGATTTAGGGCTTCTTGGATATGAAGAAGGGTTTGGGAACTGTGTTCTATTTGAACTAAAACAAATTTAGTACAGCAACAGCTGAGGGAATTTTTGAGGAAAAAATATACCAAATGGAATTGCACCCTCCCCTCAAGCAGTAGGACTCTATTAAAAAATGGAGACAATTCTTTATGCAGTGGTTAGGGTTTTGTACAGTTACATGGAAGTGCCTATACAAACAAACAGGCAATGATGCCCTTGGATCACTGGTCATTCTTCCATCAATAGCAAATTTTATTTTAACTCTAGATGTAGAATTGATTTGGTTTTGGTAAATTCTGTTGGGCTTTATTAGGAGAAAGATCAACACCTGAACAGCTCTTTGTTACTCTGTTGACGAGTTAATGGCTGTGTGGACTTGAGCCTTCCCACTAGCACTTCCAGATCCCTGGGTGGCACAGAGTGGATCTGAGTGGATGTTGCACCTAAAAAAAGCCTCAGCAGAGAGGGTGAGAAATTGGTTTAATTTCAGAGTAGCGGTGAAATAAGTACTTATCTGGGCCAGATATAATATTGCAATATATTTTATCACTATCAGTTAATAAAATAACCGTTAGTATATATGGATTTACTACAAACACAGTTGTTGACTGTTGGCTGGTCATTATGGTATTAATGTATTCTTAGTGTGCACAAAAAATGACATTGGATTTTGAGGTGTGAGCATTATGCTGTAGATAGTAAGATGTCAACAGGCTGACATACTGGTTTCTGAAAAAAATGGTGGACCAGAATCTACCTGGTATAACGATGGAAAGGATTCAGGTGGTAGATAGATACATTATTCTGGTATTAAAGCTATTTTAAGTATTAACTCTATTTTTCAAGTCTTTCTTTTACTGTTGCCTCATGTTCAGGAACCACAGGCTTAAAAGGACATAAGCTGAGAAGTCAGACTGTGGAAGGGAATTTTGTACTCTTAGACCATCTCCTGAGCTCTCATGCTTTGTATAGGAGATAATTAGGGTCAATTTGCTTGTCCTTCTTGGAATGATCCTGAGCAGAAATGAACTGTTGCCTTTACCAGTGTTAGGAAACACCTGAGACATGCTCCTGATTGAATTGGGAACTGGCCCAGGAGCACAAGGAATTATGTGGCATAAAGAAGGATATTCTGTGTCAGTGGTGAAATCTTTCGACTCTTGCATGAAGGTTGGGATTTGGTTCAGCTAAACATAATGGCTGCAAGAGCCACTGCTGGAACACGTGTAGAAAAAGCAACTACGTGGAAGTGGAAACCTGTCAGTTTGACAAATAGTGCTGTATAGCTCGTGTCGCCCAACAGCAGTAATTCTCCATGGTGAAGTGCATGTCTGATTGGCAAGGCCTTGAGATAATTCTTCCTCCTAGCTCAGGCTCTCTCTGCAGGCACAGAGCTGTCACAACCTCTTCCCAGGACTCTTTTTCTGAGGTCTGGACTCATTCTTGATGATGCAAATTGTCAAATTACATTAACATAACCTTAAGTATTTGAAATTTCCTGCTCATCCACAATGTGTGAGAAGATGTTAAGGAACACCCATTCTATGAGATAACAATTTTTAGGACCTGATACACAGAGTGCTAGATCAAGAGAAAGTAATGTATGGCATTAGAAATATTTAAACTGTAAGACTGAAGAGCACAGTGACATTTGATGGGAAGAAATGCCATATTGTAGGGTATCAGCTTTTGTCCAGCTGTTCTTGAGATAGCTTTTCATTAGGGAGAGAAGTGTGTTATGAAGAAGACAGGATTGCTAATCTTTTATTCATAAGGATGTAATTATCAGAGAGGTTGTCTATATTTGTCATGGGTAGACACGAAAAATTAAATATATGACTGAGCCTGAAGTGCAGGGTTGTGTCCTGCAGCCATGAAAGTAAGGAGCCCCCTGCTTCAATGGGTGGATGAATGAAGGTGTGAACTTCCTCCAAAGACTAACCTATATTCCTGCAGTGCTGGAAAGAGAGATTCTCTGCCTCCAAGCTTGATGAGATCTTATTGTAACAGAGCAAACTTACTGGCATTTGTACCCTGCCTCAAGTTCCTCTAGCATCATCTTGCCTGGCTTAGTGCGCTGAGCCCCCAGACAAGAACAGACCAATAAATGCACCTGCCTTGGACAGGGAGAAGGGGTCATTGGGAGTCTGTTCTGTCATCTCCCCCTTCCCTAAGAATACTAATAAGGAAAACTAATGGTGCAAATTCAGGGCTTTACTATGAAAGTTGTTGTGCAGGGCTTGCTACCTGACAGCGCTTGAGGAGCGGATGGCTCAGTGCCTGGAGAATGGGGGAGGAGGGTCTCTCACTGAAAGCAGGCACCCAAACAGAATGAACTTCTGAAATTCCATTAAAACAAGGGATAAGGCCAGAACAAGACAGGCCCAGATAGGATAGGGTAAGTAGGAAAGTATCACTAATTAAAGGCTACCTGGGAAGGTATCCAGTAAGCCCGTGAGCTTGGAGCACAGGGGAATTGTTAGCTTTAAGGGACAGCTTCTAGCTATTTGAACCCAGTCTTCGGTACTGACAGCACCTGGCAGATGAGTTCATCTTTTTATGTACAAGTAATTAGGTTTCTGTCTCTTTTATTGTCACCACCTTTTGTGCCAAACTACAGGGTCTTCAGAAAAGTTATGGCAGACTTAATCTTTGAACCAGAGAAGAAAGATAATAAAGATCACGTATTGTTGGGGGGTTGTCTGTGATGGATCAGTCATAAATAATTCATTGTGCAGATACCAGTGATAAAGAAAAGAGACCCCTAAATTCTTTGAATCTGTAAATATCCAAATGTTTTGTCTCCAAAATTAATTAAAAGCCATTAACATCAAACATATTATGTAGGACATCTTGCTTAATCTGAACATGTAGAGCTGCCAGTTTTTTGAGGTTTGTGTTTCACTTTAGAAATAAAAGGATTTTTATATGTGTTTCATATATAGCTGCTGTGGATCATGGAGGAGATAAGTTGTTTAATATGGTCCAGTTTTGTCTTATTTGTGTTGTGGTAAAGGAATTGTACATTAAAGCTCTATGTACTATACAGGGAGTTTTTCTAATGCCAAAAGATTAAGGTAGGCAGGGAGTCAGTTAAGTCACTCCCAAATAGCTTGAGGATTTTAACAGCAGATGGTTCGGCAACCTGTGTTATATTGATTCATTTCTGTGGCAGTAAGTAGAGATGAGTATTTTGACACACCAAAGTCAAGCTGATGTCTTGAATCAGCAGCCCCTAGGCAGCTGCACTGGTGGGTGAAGCCTGTAGATTCCCTGTACTCTGGCCTGGCAGAGGAGCAGGAGATTGGCCACCACCATCAACACTAAATGTGGAGACACAAAATCTCTAGGGTATCAGTAGTTTTGAAAAAATATTTTGAAGTCAACGATTTTAACTGAAAAATCAGCTACCTTCAAAAATACAACAATATTTTACTTCTTGACTGGGATGGCTTCCTACTGCAAGGGACTGGGGGTGCTGGCAGCCAGCACATGCCCACCATTGGGGTGCAAATTAAATGATTTCCAGTTCTTGGTTAAAGGAGGAATGAGGCCAATTTTTAAAGAGGATGGAAGGGCTGCCTTGGTGTGACACAAGCACCAGGGGCAACCGGAGTTGGTTAAAAATGAAACCAAGATTCCCGTTGCGGGAAGTTATTTGAATATTAAAGAATTAGACTCAACAGGGTTTTTTTTCCACAGATGGTTAATCTTGTTTCTCCTTCTCTTTTTTGCAGCTGAACTCGGTAAATAAAAACTAGATGAAAGAGTGGCAAAGTGGAAAATGTGACTCTAGCTGTGCTGTTTTGTCCCTTTGATTTTTGGAAATTAAACTTGCAAAATGAAATTCTTTTCGTGGGGTGGTTGTATGTTTGGAATTGTAGACAACCTTCCTTAAATGTTGGAGTTAATGTAATGAGATGAGTTAAAATAAAAGAGATTGGTAAAAGAAGGGTTAAAGTTTAAATAAAATTTACATTTATTTACATTTACATTTAAATAAATTGCATTTTTGTTCAGGACTAATTTTAAAAACCATGAAGAACTTGTGACATTCCTACTAAATTCATTAGGCCTGAATTTCATCCAGTTTTTCTCCTCGTCTAATGTAACTGCATGTGACTAGCACAGATGGGAGAACCTTGATGTAGGTGCATAGCCAGTGATAGTTTTTCAGTGATTTCTCTCATTACAGTGAAGCTTGAAATGGGCTTGGGCAGTGCATTCATGGTGTCTTTCGTAATGGCTGAACAGTGCAGTTTTGCTCAGATCAGGTGTCTCTCTTCATCAAGCGCCACCTTCTTCTCTGAAATCAAGCACAAGGGGAGACTGTTGTATTCTCCCCTGCTTTTATAGGCAGATAGTGCTCAGGGCGGGAACAAATAGGGATTGGAAATAATGTATTTCTAAATAGTGTAAACTGAATAATTTTAAAGAATAAAAGAAGAGCAAACCAATAACTAATGCAGCAACTTTTGGTTGCTTTGTGATGGTAAAATGGAGCATTTGAGAATCTCAAGCTTGTTCTACCAATCCCTTCCCAGCCACCCCAAACTGCGGGAGTGGCATTTGTTCGTCTGAAACAGACAATGTATATATTTTAAATACCTATCTCAGATTTTATAAATAATAGTTAGACCCAACAGTGTACTGGAGAAGTAGTGTTTGTTTGTTTAATTAGGAAGCTGAGCTGAGTCCTGTGGCAGATGTTGCCATGTGTAATGTAATAAATAAAAGTCTTTATGGGACCCAGCAGGCAGCAGAGCTTTCAGTTAGCAGATGGCAAAATATTAAACTGGCAGTGCAATAACTTAGCTGACTGTGTCAGCTGGACCGTACCCAGGTTTAGCACAAGCATGAATCAACTTCACATAGGCAGTGTCAACCAACCCTGTGTTTCTGCAATAGGTGTTAATACTATTTTTAATATGATACATGATAAAATAAAGCTTTTTATCCACCAGGATGATGTTGCCATAAAAGTCGGTGCAGGTTTAACATGATCTCTGCTGTGCAAGGCCACAAAAGATCTTTTACAACAGAAGAACATCTATTAAACAAAACATATGTGCTACACAGTCCAGACTAAGTGGTGGTGCAGGGATTAGAAACGGCAAACCTGCCACAACACACCCTGTAGAGCCCAGCAGGTGAGAGGGTGCCTTTTCCTTCTGAGAAGTCGTTGCACTGGGCACTTGGCACTGGCTGTCCACTCTGATCCTTGAGTAGGTCTGTGAGAGGGCTAATGTTGAGATGTCCCTGTCTAACTAGAGCTAACGTCCATTAGCTCCACAGATCCCAAGTTGTGGAAGCTAAAAGGACTTCTGTGATTCACAGACTGGGTATGCTTTTCACCATTATTTACCTACTGGTTTTTCTTTATGTGCCTGTGTAAATGTACACACATAAGCAGATGCTTAACTTGAGGCGCTATTTCGTTGCCCTTTGCTGAGAGCCCTGTCTCCTGAGATTCCCTGCGCTGCAGAGTAACTTCTCCAGATGGCAATCTGGGAGTACCTTCAGACTGCAGTTTCCCCCAGTCCCATCTCTTTCTAGACCCTTAGGCAATGTGCCTCCCAACCTACATCTGAACAGAATGCCCAAGTTTAGACAGTGCTAACTTCTGTCTCAGTCTCCACATCAACTCGGCTCCTTTCAGTGAAGAATTCTGATAAGGCATTTTCCCCAGGTCCAGCTCTGGTTCCAGTTTAAGACCGATGTTACAATGTTTTAGTCTATCTTAAATGCAGTTGTCAGAACAGCAGGTGTTTATGACAGGATGAAACAGGATAGATTGCAAAGCAATTGGTAAGGCAAAATCCTTTGTATGACCTTCAGAATCTAGCATAAAGCACTTAATCTGCCACTTACCACAGTGGCTCGCATGTGAATGTGGAAAACTTAATATATCTTTTAGCAAAAACTCCCCAAATTCAAAGCAAAACAACCCCCCTCAAACCTCAATAAAATAACCCAACAAAACCCCTCAGAATTTTTAGTGATTAGCTGCTTCCTTTATTTTTAGAGAATGTCATAAAGTGGCAAAAGTGATAGTGAATATGGGCCTTTTAGCTGTCCTTGATGTCTCCTTTCTGTTGGCAGGTGGCTCACACCATCTTCTGAGCAAAGTGGAAGATTAGAAAAGTTTTAAAATTGGTTTGAAAAAGCAAACAATCTGTTAACATAGATATATCTTGAAAATAGATATTGAAAACTGGGTGAAGTACAAGCTTTTAAAATAGCAAATTGTTTAAGCAAAACAATATATTGTTTGCTATTTTGGTTATACTAATTTAACTGGAAAAGATGCACTAAAACTTCCATGCCTGAGTGATAAAACTTGCTGGCATTTTAAAACTCATACTGCCTCTTGAGAAAGCAAGTGTTCCTGACTTACTGCAAGTTGTTTGTTGTTTTTTTTTTTTTTTTAAACAGCTCTGGGAAGCTGGGATGGACTGGCTTGAGGTAGAATGCCCGATATCCTCCAAGAGGACTGTTTTAGAATCAAGCTCTGCTCTGACTGTGTTGCATCAAAACCCCTTAGAAACAACATAAGTAACCCAATTCCCTTAGAAAGCAATTTCTGAGACTCTGGGGATCCAGGATGGTTTTGCGTAATTTAAGGTACCTAGAAGGCATAATAGTAAACAAGCTTTATTTTCTTCCATACATAACAAAGCCCCAAAACTGAGTACAGTTGAACAAGGTAGGAGAGGAGGGAAAGGTGGCTTTGCACTGGTTTGGTTTCCCTGCATTATGAGATTAACCAGGATCGTTCCCACTCCTGTAGTTCAAAGGCTGTCCTAGCAGCTGATAGTCTAAAAATATTGTCTGATTGCTGGAAAAGACTTTCTGACTATACCACACATTATGCCAGTGGTATTGAAAAATCAGTAGCTATTTCTTGCCAAGAGAAAACAATGAAGTTTTGCTGTGGGAGATGATGGCTAAGTCTCAAGTGTAAAGCAAATGGCAGTGCACAAAGACCTTATTTCCTTTTTGTCTTTGTCTTTTTACTTGAAAAGGTGGAATTACAGTAGCTGCCAGAATTTCTAGGCATTGATATTTAGTGTTAAATTAGGAAGAATCTTTAATCTGGATGGTCTAGTTGGTCACTGAATCCGGACGTCCACTAGAGAACTACTTTGGAAGTGTCTGCCAGACCAGCTCTATAGACTACTTCAAGAAGCAAACATATTGGCAAGAAGGGATGATCACCAAGATCACCCACGAATAATTGTATTTTGGGAGGTGAGAAGCCAGTAATGTTGAGAAATACCAAGGAGGTATAAAATTCTTGAAGGAAGACGTAAGTCCCTTTAGGTTTACACAATTCATGTTAAATTCAGATCAGTACAGTGCCCCCAGTGATAGTTAACATTGATCCTTTATCTCCTAAAGCCTATGGAAATTGTTCTTTGTGAGAATTTATAAAGCAACAGATGTGTCAAGACAGTAATTTAATCCATGAATCTGCACTTGCTTAAAGATGAACTTTTGGGGAAGAAAAATGAATAAAATGCTAGTGGCAGACAAGCAGAATCTCTGGATAAGTGCATCAATTTTTGTTGCTGACAGATCTTGTGCTTGTAATAAAACTGAAGTGCTGAGGTCAGCATCAGAGTGAAACCCCACTTATTTTCACAAATATATTTATGTGATGGTAATAGCACCTATTAACAGTGTTGACATAGCTATCTGCCAAATAGAAAAATGAGTTCTCCTGCATCAAAAGATGAGTAAAGTTGGGGGAGTAATAAATCATAAAATTAGTTAAGACATCATTTATCTTTCATGGCTTTCCTACATTGCAGCTTAGAGTCCTTCAGGACTTTAATTCATTTACTGCATTTTATTGTTACAAAAACCAGTCAAAACTGGTAGCAGGCTATGGGAAGTTAGATGAGCAGAGGCAACAATATGTATTGTTAATTAAACAGGTATTTGCATGCCTTCCTTCAGGATGTGGTCAGTTTGCTGTAATCTCTTGAATTACCCTTCTTTCTCTGAGCCCTGTGAGGTAAATGACACGATTCCAAAATTAATAACTTCCGTGTAAAAATGTGTGGCTATGGCTATCACCGGTGCTAGTAAATGGATGGCAGTAGCTGTTACATAAAACGAAGATGAGGCTATGTCCTCTTTAACTATTCATATCAATGTGCAGGTTCTGTGCAGTTAATCTAGATTTTCCATTTTTAATTTGAGGCTCTGTCAGCATGAAGAACTGGTACTACCTAAATTTTTTATTGGGTATCTTTTTGTCCTTTATGGATACAAGTATTTTGTGGTTAGATGTCAGAGGATTGCTTCACTTGCCATGGAAATGCATGTAGCATTTCTCTGGCACTGCTTCAAGACACATGTTGCCATTGCACAATAATTGTAGGGACAAGAGGAGAGATTATTGTGTTGATCTGAAACTAGAGAGGAAAAATAGTAGAATTCTGTCATTTTGTACTTTACACTCTTCTGTTCCCTTCAGACAACAGCTAATCATCTCAGGATGTATTTAAAAGCCCTCTGGATAGAATGCTCAAGGATATGGTGTAGAAGTGGTTCTGGTAGAGATAGATAATGGTTGGACTTGATGATCTTAATGGTCTTTTCCAACTATAGTGATTCTGTGATTATTCATATGTGATGAAATTATTTCCCCAGTATGGGGTTATTTACAATTTATGTAACGTTTTGAAAACTGAAGGAAAAGTAATTGCCTAATACGAAGGTTCATATTTTAAACCTCCAGCTTCAGTTTTGCTTTTGGACCAGAGATGTTTGAGTCTATCTTTAAATCCTAGAATGAACATACATGCAAAATTAATCCTATATCTTCAACCAGGGAAATCACTTAGTGGTATTCTTCTTCCAGAGAAGTTTGTGACAACTACTATGCAGAAGTCATGGAGAACTGTGAGAATGTGCACAATGCAGAAATGGAAAGACAGAAACATGTGGAGTTAATTTTCAGACAGTATCTTGATTGCATCCTGAGGTACTGCAGGGGAAAGGGATGGTGCATAGTGTGCAGAAAACTTCAAACATCATCTTTTCCTTAAAAAGATGAATAAATATATAATGGCTTTAAATGGCTTTAGAGGAGTGTTTATAGGAAGTTTACATGGGCAACTTGAGTATTTTTTGGAAGTGTTAAGCAGTCACTCCATCTGAAGCCCACAGGGAGCTGGTCAGGAGATGAAGGGATTCTGTGGTGTCTGGATGTGGTCAGCAGTGCCAGGGATTTGGAGCAGATTCCATGAGTGGGCATGATGCCATTCTGAGACACCAGGTAGCATAGATGGAGGGGGGAGGAAGAAGCTGCAGGAAGGAAGGATGCACCCAAAGGTTCCATATTGTACACTAATACTTCTGTAAAGGTCTTGCTAGATTTTTATGAGAAATGCTAGCGGACCAGGAATCTTTGTCAGAAGATGAAGGTATAGACTGCTTTTGGAAGGGAGGATTCAAAGTGTAATTTGCTGGCAAAATGACCATTTGAAAAACCCCCTATATTTCTAGGTTTTACTTTTTAGAGCAGTATTTAGAACAGAGACTCAGAATTTTTGTCAGGTGTGTTTTTTTTGTTCTTTTCCTGCTAAACATATCTTGGTTTTTAGCTTTCCACAAGAATTTTAGCATCACCAGGAAGAAGTATATTGGTTGTATAACAGCACTGACTTCCTCTATGTCCTAGGAGCTGAGCTGCTTATGGATTGCTGCTAGTGCAGTGATATATAATGAGTTGAGTTTCTGGAATGACAAAACTATTCTGTTTCTTTGAAATGCAGGTCAGGTAGCCTATGGCATGAAGCACAGAATCACTGATGTGGTCAGCATGCTCCCTGGGTCACCTGAAGATTCATTTATACATGCTCACAAAGACACAAAGGGTATGTCCTGCATATGCGGGAACAAAAAAGGAAGGATGTGGTTTTGCTTTTTAAATGTCTTGATATTTCCTTTGGGTCCTGAAAAAGGAGGTACTTAAGTATGGATTTTCAAAAGGATTTCTCACTTCTGCCACTGAGGCGAGGAAGGTCAGCTGTAAGTCAGAATGGACTTTGTTCTAGGCTGTTATTATTCTGTGCTATTCTTTCACACCCGCGTTCCCATATGAAGCTGCTTTTCACATGCAGCAGATGTGTGCATTCATGGAATATACTCCTAATGCAAAACAAACTGGTCTTCTCTTTGGAGACTAAAAGCCTCAGCAGGGGTAGCTGTGGGTTTGCTGTGACTGTGGTTGACTGAACTGTACATCTGCTCATTACCACAGGATATGGCTTTTTGAGTACTTGTGGGCAGTGCTGCTATCTCCTGACAGCTACAGGAAAAAGTCCTGTGTTACTGCTTTTTACTGTCTATAGAAATGGGTATCTACCTTATGTACCTCATGTAAGGGCAGAGCTGGCTGGAAGGCTTTCAAGAGGAAAAACATTTTCACTGAGAGGATGACAGAGCACTGGAATAAGCTACCCAGAGAGGTTGTGGAGTCTCCTTCTCTGGAGACATTCAAGAACCGCCTGGATGCGTTCCTGTGTGACCTGGTCTAGGTAATCCTGCTTGGCAGGCAGATTGGACTTGATGATCTTTTGAGGTCCCTTCCAACCCCTACCATTCTGTGATTCTGTAAAGAGTAGAGAAACTTTATGTTCATGTGGGAAAATACCCATTGGTTGAAGTCACAAGAGGTTGTCTGTTTGAAAAACTTCAGTTTTTAAGGTCCATTGTGAAGCTAAGTATGGGTGGGAAAAGTAGTTCAACTTAATCACCAGCCTGGGAGTGGGCACTCTTCTGGCATGAAGATGGCACAGGTCTTCCTGTCATGAGTTAGAGCAGAGATTTTTCTGGGCCAGGATGGAAATCTAGTGAAGTGTGGGGAGGTGAGGGATAGAGGGGAGAAACTCTTCCTCTCCAGACAGCCCTCTTAGCAGTGCTTTAGAAGCAAAATAAATGTCAGTACTCTGCTCTTTTTCAGTCAGGCACATAACTGTGGTTTCAGCCCCCCATTTGGAACCTGCACAATGTCTTTTAGAAAATGATTGCTAAATTATGGTCTCATCTATGTAGAAATGCTTGTCTGCTCCCTGAAACAGCCAAGCTTCCTCAAAAAGTTTTGATTTTTGACTACTTAGGGGGGAAAAAAAAAAATCTTTTCTCTGGGAATGATTGGCTAGCTCTGAGAACACAGGACGTGAGTGGCCCTCCAGGAAGCTAGGCTGTCTGGGGACAGCAATGGCAGCAGTGAGCAGATATAAATGAAGGCAAATCACAAAACTTAAACAGACCCCTACTGAAGGAGGAAGCAGAGACAAGCTGTGAAGCGTAGGTAAGTGGGAGCTCCGGAGAGAGGTTGAAGTGGATGGTTTCCAGTGATGAACCTTGGGCCATAGGTTCAAGTGCAGGTGTGTGCTATGGAGTAGCTAAAAAAGCCCCAGAGTGCTAAAGGGAAGCAATGGGTCTGAGATAGAGGAAAGAGAGGGTGCATCATCCTGAGAAAAAGGTAGTAAATTCTTCAAAGTGCAAATGCACTTTAAAAAAACCCAGTGTAGCTGGAGACTGCATCCCCTCCTTGGTAGAAATCCACCTGTTTTGCAAAAGGCTGAATAACTCCTGGAATAAGAGATGTAGCCCAGGTGGAGGAGCCAGCTAGGCAGGCCTCAGGTTGTGGCCCTGGGCAGATGGAGCTGGTGAGACAGTGGTGGAGATTTGTTGCCTCAGCAGCTCAGTGGCTTGTGCTCTTGTGGCAGAAGAGAAACAAGGAGTGTAGAGAAGGAGGTTCACTGCAGTAGCACTTGTTTGGAAGAGGAGGTTATTCCCATGCAGGTGGTTGTGGTTTTTTTCAGGTGCTTACATAGGTAGGAGTGCTGGGAAAATGGATTAACTGTTTTGATGAAGCACAGGATGCAGTTGTTATCCTCCTCCTGCCTTTCCTGTTCTTTTGTATACTGCCAAATACATGGTCATCATCTAATGGCAGCAAGTAGCAGCTTGGTGGCTTAGAAAGGAAAGGCAGAAGCATAATCATGGAAATATACGTATGTTTGAGTTACTACAAATGTTAATACATGCTGTTTGGGGTGGTGTGGCTTGACCACCCTACCATATATGTCCCCTCCTGCTTTGACAATGCTGCTGCTCACATCTCTGCTCCCCATGCTCTCCATGCAGATAGCTGTGCTGCCTTTATACTGCTGGAGCTTAATCCCTCCTGTGCATCTCTGCACACACATTGTCTGTGTAATGAGGAGGGTTGATCCTTACAGAGACAGTTAAACCTTTGCTTTTGTTTTTTGGTTACCCCCTTCTGCTCTCTGCTACACTCTGCCTTCTCTCACCTCCTGTTTACTTGCATCATTTGTCCACCACCTCCTTTTGCTGTCAGGGGACACCATGGGGAGTTAGCCATCAGCTTTACTGGGCTTTTGCATCAGGTGTGCACAACTCTCTGGGCTTTGAAGGCTTTACTGGCTGCTGCTCTGACTGAGATGAATATTGTGTAGCTGTGCAACACACAGCAAGTAACATAGCACATCCATATTCTCTGTGCACTGGGCAGAATTTCTCACTTCATACATCATTCTCAGCTTGCTGCAGCAATTTCACAAAGTCAATCCCTATCCATTAACACATAGGAAAAGCAGCAGAGAAGTGTACACGTGTGGCACAGGATTTTTTTTTTTTTTTAATTTTGAGAAGGTTTTCTAAGCATATTGGATATAGGCTTTATCCCACTGTAGTATCATGAACTGCAACTAATCCTCCAGACAGAGCCAAAGCTCATTTATGTTAAATAACAAAAAAAGTCCGTGGCTATTTGATTTATTCTGTGCAGGAACAGCCTTGCCTGTCCACTATGTTGTGTTGATCACAGGCTTGATTTCTTACATATATAGGTAATTTATCTGTAGATGATTAATTCAGCATAGCCAGGACACTATCTCTGACCCTCCTTTCATAATTTTTCTGATTATGCTTTTTTGTATCCTCTAATTTTCCAGCATGGGCTTTTTTCCTCTTAGCCAACTTCCAACAAATCTAACTACTGAAATAGTGATCTTTCACTGTAAGAAGAAATCTTGGAGGATTTTGCACCTGAATAATCTCCTGATTTGGAGAGAAGATGCATGGAAGGTAATGGGCTGGCAGGTGACACCAGAGCTCTGTTCAGCTGGATGAGCTGGTGGGAGTATGGCCTGAAATGCTACTTTTTTCTGGCATGGCCAACACCCAGCCATCAAGTTATCTTTAATTTTCAAGTACCTTTGTGTCTAGGAGCAGCGTATTTGCCTCTATTAGTGCAAAACTTCCAAATTATAAGAGCTGAGTTATGCTTGAGTATCTTGTGCTGCCCATAAAACCCATGGGAATGTGTTTTATATGCAATGGAGGATGGAGAAGCTAGCACTGAAATGTTATCTCTGGGTTCCCGTGCACTAGTGTCCTTCGTTAGGCAACTAGGACTTGCACAAATGCAGGGATCCACACCTATGGGCTAAGAGCTCTTACTGTTTTGAGTGTTCTATTCCCAGTCCCTAAACTGCAGTGAAAGTGTGCTCTGCTACCATGAAAGCACAAAACCAGATTACATCGTTATGTGAACATTTTCTTTTCTATAGCAGAAAAATCCAGAGGTTCTATATGTTAAAAGCAAAGTTCTGGCTTTATTTTTTTAGATCAGATTTTACCTTGGGCTTCAGAAGACATCTCATGCAGTGGACAAACTGAAGAAACAATTGGAAAAGCTTGCTGGATATATACCTACCTGGAATCATCCCATTTCCAGGCAGGGACTTGAAGTGCTGGAGCCTGAGCCATGGGCCCTGAGTTAGAGTTGACCTGTGAATGAGTCACAACCTAGCAGAATGTTTTGTTTTTCTTCCTGGCTTCATGTTCCAGAGGCAGAACCTGGCCCACCCATGTCTTTGTGGTTCTGCCCTCACCCAGGTGGTCGTGGTTGAGGTGGTAGGTGAGGCCAGGGCTACTTTAACCTGGAGCTGATCAGTTGGAAGAGCTTCCTGTTGGGTGTGGCTTCTGTTGGGGCTGGTTGCATCTTTCTGAGCTCTTTCAGTGGTGTCCTTCCGTGTGAAGGCCACTGAGGAGCCATCTCTGTCCATCGTGTCCAGCAGGCGATGCTGGCACCGCAGTGGGCAGTGGAGGAGCTGGGCCCACAGAACCTACAGCAGCATTATCTGCAAGAAGACTTGTGAGGGGCTGTTGCTGAGTTCAGTGTTGGCCTGTGTGATCAGGCAGCTGATGGCAGCATCAAATGATGATGGCTGAACCAGCACAAAAAGAACACAGTTTCATATTCTCCTATCTAGTACTAACTAGTTGAATATTAACATGTCCACTACAGTTAGAACACCGGGCATGAGACAATGATGTACCTCTTGCCTCTGTCCTAGATTCTACAAATTACTTTGAAAATGTTACTTAAAGCCAAATTAGGAAAAAGGTATTTAAGAGTTTAAGGATGCAGTTAGAAATTCAATGAACTTTCTGGAAAAAAATACTCTGGGAAGAATAGCCAGCCTGTGGCAGAGTATATTTCTAATAGCATCCCAACTATTCACCAGCTGATGTGCTGGAAACTCACAAGCTTTCAACACAGTGATACACCTGTTTTCAGCTTTTCTACCAAATATTCCTGGCAGTTTGAGTAATGAAGACACTTCCACTTCAGAGGAAAGAAGGTTACCTAGATTCATTAATCTCTCTGTTATACCAAGTGATAGATCTCATACAGGAACTTGCTCATGACAGGTGACCCAGGGTATGAATGACAAAAGCTAGTCCTGATAATACATCTAGAGCATGTCATGAAAATGTTTTCCATCGTTGACCCAGTCACTTTAGGAAATTCTACTGATCTGTTCCTTAATTGTGTAGAAACACAATTATATTGATCTGTTTTATCTCTTTCTGTATCACATCTAATCTAGAAAATAGGAATCACATTAGGCATATTGCAAGAGTTAACACATCGATGTTATCATGAAACTTTAATGTAAAAAGTAATTGGGTGATATATGCATATGAAAGAGAGTTATTATGCAACTTAAAATAATACCTTTTTTTTTCAGCTGAAGAAATACACCTTTATTCCTCATCCTAACTCCAAAATATCCAGAGTAAAAATTTCCACAAGGATCCCGAAAAAGCTTAGGAGTTTGGATAGTAATTTTTTCATGCTTTTATGTGGTACTCTGATTCAGAGACCTTAAGCTTTCACCTGGTAGAAATCACCTTTCCATCAGAAGTCAGTGCTTGCTCCTCATACAGCAAGACTAGAAATATTAGGTCTTTACACAACACTTGATGCAACTACAAAAAAAATTATCCTGCTTAAAGAACTTAGGAAATCTGGCTTTCAGAAACCCCTATATAATAGAGCTGATGGCAATTTAAGGCATTCAGATTTCAAGGGATGCAAAACATCCAATGTGAAAGTTCTTCATTGTTTAGCATTCTAGCTTAAACATTTTATTTTTCACAATATCTGGCATTTACACAATGAGCAATGGCATGTTAGGGTAACTTTTGTCAAAAGTCACGTAAAATCAGCATATATATACATAGATAACAACATTCGGTTGTATTCTGATACAAGAGTTGGTGATGGGTTTGGGAGTTACAGCTTGAGGAATGGGTGTTTTTAGAAGGGATAAATTAATCCCCAGTGCCATTCTACTGATCTACCAGAAAAAAAAACAGGCCCAGGACACCAACTGTAATAGTAAAATTATTTTGTGGCTGCTTTTCTATGTGGATTTATTATCCCTTACTGTGCAGGCGAATATAGTCAATAAATAATGTCTCTGTTCACCTAGCAAAAGGCCTTTCCTCTTAAAAGAATTACATATGGTCAGTCTGTGTTCTAGCACTTTCAGCTTTTATAACATCATCTTCAACAGATATTTCAAAGCTTCCTCTACTAGTATCACGAAATAACTCTGAATTTTGTTTTTCTTCTAAAACCACATTAAGCATCATTTGCTATAGTAATAATGAAGTTTACATCTCTCATTTGGGAATACCCATAAGCTTTGAGTCTGCCGGTGGTTACCTATGTACTTGAGAAAAGTCAGCAACAGTATCTGCATTCAAACAATTAAGCAATATTTAATCATTGACAGGAGTGGAGCATAGTTTGGTTCCATTGAAAAAATTAAAAAGATAGTATTTACTTGCAAAAATTTCTTGAGCAAAGTGTAAAATCGAGTCCTAAGACAATTCACAATGAAAAAATAAAATGTGGGAAAAAAGACTTGGTTTAGACTAACAGAAATTATAACAAAGAAATAAATTAGAAAATATATTTACATGACTTCATATCTTTCATCTTTGAGCTCCAAAACATGACAGCATTATCATGATAAGAAAACAATTCAAAGACCACATAAATTAACTATCATTTTCCCACACTGTATCAAAATAATTGTACTATATTTAATTTTCCTGACATGTTTCATAGTCCCATGCAGAAAAATCTTAATTTAAATAGGACTGAAAGACGAAATTGAAATATCAGTTTGGGATTCAGGAGCCCAAACTTGGAAAACCAATATATACATAGCAAAATACCTCCCAAAGCAGTACACAATTCAATAAACTCAAGTAAATCAAATCCTAGTGATGGTTACAGGTGTTTAAACCGGGAATGCATTGTGCTAACGCAGATAAACCAAAAGGACATGAAGAGTCATCGACATAACCTGTTTTTCTGAAACTGTCACAGGGTAATTAACTCAGCACACCAGTTGTTGACATCTTAAGGCTTCATAAACATAAGTACCATTTTATTGGGAGCAAAGTTTACTGATAAAAATCTTCCCTTTCCTGTCCATTGAATCCATACAGGCCCAGGATTTCTGGGTTTGGTCCCTCCCGCTCCCTTGGAAGGGTGTTTCCTTCTTTCTGAGGCCTGGAGAGCTGCTTCCTCTCTGTTAGAGGAACGCAACACAAAGGGAGAAGTAAATCAAACATACGTCAGTGTTGCACCTATCAGGCAAGACAAATCGGTTTGTTTGACAACATTTCCTTTGAAAAGCTCACCTACTATTTATCCATGGGACTGGTTTTCATCCTCACTGAGGACGCTTCCCATGTCAGCTTTGAACAATCCTTATTTTTAGTTATTCAAAATATGACCTTGTTTTACAGGAATATATGTGCAACTATATAATCTAAAATGTTATTTAAATATATGCAAGTAATTCAGTTTAAATATAGTTTCACAGAAAACAGTAAGAAACACTTCACGAATAGATTTCAAGAAAAGAAACTCCAGCGTATCCAAAGTAATTTCATAACTTAAGTAGTATTCAAAATGTAATAAAAAAAATTAACAGGTCTCTGCTCAGAAGCGCATTCATAGAAATTCTTATCAATTTCTATAATAAGACACTTACTGTAACTTGATATTTTGCATTGGAGAAATGGGGGTTCAAAGTTCATTTTGTGTATAAAAACAAACTATGACACAATATTGGACAAAATCCTGAAATCACAAAAGCCATGGTTTTCATTTCAGGGTAGGAACAGTTTCTGTTTTCAACAGTTCTGATTTATTTTGATCATGGGTATTTTTTCCCAGTGATCAAAATATTTGAATACTGGATATAACCTTTTTTTTTTGTTTGGTTTCTTCTTTTTTTTTTTTAAGAGAGCGCAATACTGAATTTATACTACGAAGTTATCAGCAAACTTTCTCAAGGGGGGATGTTATATTCACCACAGTTTGCTAAGCTTTCCTTTTCAGTCATCAATATGTAATAAAGAGAAGAATATTGCCTAGATCCTGAGCAAAGAATAATCACATTACATTGCCTGGACCATCATCCTCAGCTTGATCCCGAAATCACTGCATAGGAAGATAAGTGATTTTTCCATTGCAGTCTCCACAAATAGTTCAATTTTTTAATAGCTTGTTCTCTAGATAGGCTTTTCCCTTCGCCTTTCAAAAACTACAATGTCAGACAACATGATAAACAGTATTACAAAGGTGAAATTAACTTTGTAAACCAAGATCCACAGGTAACGCAGCTGAACAATTAGGCAAAGGCAAGAACGACGGTGAAGTCTATCTTGCTCCACATGTTCGCTGGCTCAAAGGCCTTTTATGCAGCCATGACCTAACACAAATTAACTCCAAAGTAGGAGGGCTGTGGCCACATCAGCACTGCTGCATCCCTGCTAACAAGACCTGACAAGGTTCATTGTTTTAGATAGTGATGTATTGCTGCAGTTAAACTATCTCTAGAATTGAAATTTGCATTGCTCTACAGAACAGGAAGATCATCCTCAGTTAATAAGAGTGTTTCTGACACTGCGCTCCTGCTAATCTTCCTAACAACCTTCCATTAAAGTTGACCTAGCATTTGTAAAATCACTCACAGTGGTCATCTACACCAGTATGCTTACACCAAACTTTCACAGGAGAAGATTGGCCTGAATTATTCATTATCATCCCATCCACAGTAATAGAAAAAAAACCCAACCTACGGAACCAACCACTCATAACCTTTCCTTGTTGCTAACACAGACATTTCTACCCCATAGCAGAAGGCCTAGTCTGTTGAGAAAGAAATTTCTTCTATGGAATAAAGCATTTTATGACATTCACTTTATAGCATTCACTTGACTTCCTATTGATGGTCCCAAAATGCATTGCACTGTTTCCTGGTTCTGTCTTTTGATGCACTTTTTAGGAAGGAACCGGGTAGACAAACACAGCTCCAGCCAGATCTCCCATAATTCTATACTCGCAAGGAGAGCCCTACCTTCAGGGCTGCTCATCTGTAGTGTAGAACAGGGAAGTAGTCAGATCTTCAGCTACATGAACAGCCCGACCATGCCCACACTAACTTTTCAAAATCAGCTTCCCAACACAGAATCTCACTAGTGCTTTTGCTAGCGCTTCTGGAGCAGGACCACAGAAAGAGACCACAGGATTCCAAATTTTCTCTATGAACTCCACTGAATTTAAAGTTGTCTTTGGACACATTGCTTCCTTGGTTTGGGTTTGTTTCTGGGATGTTCTTTCTTTTTGTTTATTCCTCTATCATCTTTGACAAAATGGCAAGGATTGGCCTGTCACCTCACTTAAAACTTTAATAAATGTAGAGGATTATACTTCCTCCACTAAAAGTCCAGATTTTTTTTTATTTAAGCTTCTTATATACACGTCCAAGAAAGCAGTGACTAGCTTCAGCAGTGCACTGAAACAGGAGGGGTCCACAACAACATCAGTTTGCCCTTGGCTTCCTTTATAAACCATAAAGTAACAGGATGCCAAATGCGGAAAAAGCTAAAAGACAGACAGAATGTAGAAGTCAAAAATAGTTTATAGACACAGTAGATTAGTTTAGCTTTAATCTTTCTCTATTTAACAGCTCTATTTTTTTGCTTTTTAAGTCATGTGATGTGGGAAACTGATCCATTGTATATTCTTACAATCTCTAATATCAAGTAAGTGGAATTTAAATTTATATTTAAACTGAAGAGCACTTCATGTGTTGCACAGACTTCTTTATCTCATTTTATACACTAGAAACACAAACTGAGGTATAGCACAGGATGCCAATCAGCAGCACACTTTGTAAAATGATGTTTTGCACTGAACACCATAGCTGAGTGTCAGCAGAAGATGGTGATCAATCTATTTATTTATTATAATGTTTTGGACTTGCCAAGTAAAATACAATAAAAGCATAAGGAGATAGCTTTTACAGTTTCTGCCTCTTACCATTTATTAAGACTTCTAGACCAGTTAGGGAGTGATAAGACACCAGAAAAAAACAGGGATGTGTTATTTTTTATGTAACAACCACTATTATTAGCAGCTATAGTGCTGCACTTTCTCTCAAGACCCTCACCCACGATTGTGTATCTTATGTATCCATGCACATGGAAGACATAAAATATATGTCAAACAAAATAAAGCAAGTTATTAAGTCAAAATAGACCCTAAATCTTTGTGGAAGTCAACAGATAAACATAGCCTAAGGTCTAGCATAGCCTAAGTACACAATGCATAATTCAGAGCTGAACTAAGTTTATAACTTATTGCAATATTTCTTACTCAGAGAGAGGTCTGCTATATTAAAGCATTGTTCAGTCACTAATTCAGCAAAACTCATGAGAAACTTCTTTTGTACTTATACTTTTTTTAAAAAAAAAAAGAAAAAGCCAGTATGGCTATATTTCTCCCATGATAGGCATGCCTGGGAAGAAAAAACATCTAGTCTGAATCTGTCTATAATTAAACACAGAAATTTACTGCTAAATTATTTGTACTCAGTGCTCTCATCGCTGCATTCATACAAATAGTGCTTTATGAAATTCCATTATGATTTTTTCCAAAGACTTTTTCCCTTACCACTGGCTTTCCTAGGCATCCATCCTTTTGGACACTACCATATGAATTCTCCATGCCGGTAGTGTAAAATGTTTAAAATACTTCATAAAATAGTTGAAAATTTAATGTGAAGTTAAAAGAACAATAGATTTATGGAAGCATTTATCATCACCATTACTCAAAAGGTAGTAATATTAATCAATAACTTCCATCACTACAATATATTGAAATACAGATATAATAATATATATTAATATCCATCATTTGATTATAATATTCAAATCTGTGCACCAAACTGAACCATTCTATGGTCTCATACCTGTCACTTGGCAATGCTGAGAAGGAAGAGTAGCTCAATTTGTAGGTAGAACATAAGGAATTCCCTTTCCTCCCAGCTGAAAGGAAAGATGCCTTGTAAAAACAGACACGTTCAGCTCCAGAGGGTATGATATAAATCCATAAGGAAGCATGTAAAGAGACTACCAAGGCGTCAGGACCCCATGAAGGAACAGGAGCATGTGAGAATCAAATAAGAGGGAGAAGGGCCGTTGGGGTGGAGAGAGAAGACTTTACAATTTCTATTTTACAACCCATCTCCTGGATCTAAGCTACGGCCTACTACTCCTGAGCACTTCCACTTCCTGTTGTCCAGTCAACATTGAAGGTTCAGTTTAGTTCAGAAACTTGCATCATAAAAGTTTCCTCTATGGGATGAAGGATGTAGCCCTGGTGATGACAGTGTGGGCAGTCTTCATGGAAAGTCATAAGCCAAATACCAAAGATTTAATCAAATGACTTTTTTTTAATAATGAAAATAGGATCACATGAGAAAGTGATCAAACATACTGGTGACAAAAGTCTAAGAACTATGTTAAGACTTTGTAGTGAAAACTCCAATACATACTCACTTAACTGATAAAATGTCAGTGTATCTATCATAATCCAGTGAATGATGGAAAAAGGTGGTTGTTTTAATTTACAAATAAAGCATCACTGCCCTTAAGAAAATTAGTTTGCAGATATTTTACATTAAAATAAGCACCTATACAGAAATAGTGCTGCTGTTTAGTATGGCCTCCCTCAGTTCTTTTCCAGCATTTCGGTACTGATTTTTTTTTTCCTTTTCAGTATTTCCTCCCTGGCTCAACTGTATAAGTGGTATTTCCATTTTTCATACAAGTCAGAAAGAATTTCCTCATCCTAACATTTCTCCTCTCCCTTTCTAACATTCTGAAACTCTCTAAGCTACCTTCTTCTCAACATTTACTCCATTTCCTAAAAAAAATCCCCTTAATTGTCTCTAGTTATACCACGTACAAAATGTCAATCAGTAAACACTGTTACATGATTATTGCCTCCTCAATTATTGTGTAGCAGTACTACTTCAGCTTGTTCCAGCCATTTACACTGAATAGCAGTGGTATTCCAGCTTAGTCATGATACACCTTGCACACTTCCATGTTTCTTCCAGGCTGCTTTCCAGAGCATTGCCCAAGAGAACAGCAGTTGATTAGGATGATAAATATATGCTGAAAATTATCTTTTTTAACCTAAATTACAGAATTTACCTTAAAAAAAAATTATTTGAATGTTGTTTTCCATTTTTAACATCTGAGATTTGGGAAACAGTGAGCAGTTTCTGATCAAACATACTGCAGGACATCCCATACTCATGCAATCTTAAAATTGTCTATTATAAATTTCAGTTACAAGAATTGAAATTGAAAGAATAGAAGTACTGGCCTTCCTTTTATTTAGTATCAAATTTCTTAATAAAAATTCTATGCTAAAAGAAAAAAAAAGCTGAATAAATGCATCACTCACAAGGCAAACCCAGGATATGACAAATTATGGGACAATACTTAATTTCATGCCAGTGCCCAAATAGCATATTTTCAGTGACAGGCTTGTCATCATTATTAAGAACTTCCCCTGTCTCCCACTGATGAAGAAACACATTACAGACAAACACATTAATCTTTCCACACAGTACAATGTAAGACCTTAATTACAACCTCATGCTTTTCCCCCCGAAACACACAACAGAGCACAGACCTAAATTGTACATATGTCAACCCTGAAGATCTGTTGATGTTCTTAAGATTGCAGTTAATGCTTTGTGTTGAATTAAGAGGGAGATCATTATATTGAATACAATATGTTTTTTTTTCTCAGCCAGAAGTTTAGAAAAGAATCCAGGAAATCCAACCTGTTCTTGTAGATTTGGGGCTGCAGGTTTGTACACATACACAGATTCCTAACAGAGGTTGCCAGCAACGGGACTAAATTATCTTTTTAAGGTAAAGACAGAACTCAACACAGAGGTGCAGTTCAGGGACAAAAACACAAAATGATAGAACCTACACCCAAATGACATCTGTGTGCTGATCGTAGGCAACACCTCATATCAGAAACTGAACTCAGTATCTCCATATTCCTCTTCTCCCAATACCTTCTTAGTCCAGTAGAAGTTCATACTAAAACTCAGATTCAACCCAGATAAAGCAAAATAAATGTTTACCTGGGAAGTAGAACAAATAGAGTAACTGAAGGATTAGGGTTAAATCTTTTCCTTTTTTCTTTTATCCACCAGCACAAGGATTGGAAATTAGTTTTCCCAGATCTCCCATAAACATTGAGTGATACTTCCTTTTTCTTTCCAGAACACCGCTGCAATCGCTCTAGAAGGAAGACCGACTGCCAGTCAACAGGCTACAACATTTTCCTTGCAGGGGAAGGGTGTGAATTCAATCACAACTTATCAATTAAAATGAAGTCAGTATCACTTCTTCTCTGATACTGCGAGGACCTAAGCACTACATTTCCTTCTGCTACAAAGAATAAAATGAGCGAAACAAAAAAAAAATTGCTTCTTTTGAGCAAACTGACAAATACTGGAGAAACTGGAAAATAATTACAAAGCTATATATGTGGAAACTTATTTGATTAGTGAAATGTGCTCACACAATGATGCTTTTACTGAAATAATTTTGATTTCTGTCTGATGCTGCATTTGCTTGCACTTCACTCATTTTCCGTTACAGCAAGCCTGTATTGGCCTTCTGCTGCTGAAAAATTACAGGTCATCACTCCATTTGACCTCCATCCTGTATTATTGCATTGCTACGATTAAGCCTTACCCTTGAGATCACTAAGAGATGTCAGTCAATGTGCTTCAACGTTGGAAGAAAGGATTCCCATGGTTTTGTTCACAAAAGTACCACTTAATAAATGGGACAATTGGCAAGGATTGGATAACAAAATTTGTCTGCACAATGTTCAATAGATTTATTGGGATGTGCCTGTCACATACAAAATGGTAACTCAGCAGCGTTACTTTAGTTCTACTTGAGTAGTTTACATGCAGCTTTACTTTTTCTCCCTATCATCTTGGTCCTGATACACTGTAAACTCTAAAGCTTCTCAAGCCAGTCAGAGAATGACAGAACAAAAAAGAAATGGTGATTTCTTAACTACCAAATACAGATAAACAGAGTCTTTTCTACTGGTTTACATAGATTTTAAAGAAAATTCTGCAGATTATGCTACAGTAAAACCTACTCCTTCTGTTTTATGGATACATGTGTATGCAAGACAAAATGTGCTTCTTTACTTTTCTAAAATATTTTAAAATATAGTAAGGGGACAGTAAAAAACACGCTGTCTGCAGTGCTCTGTTGAAATTTCATGGTTGATCAAGATTTTGCAGGGAATAAACTCATTTTCACACCTAACTTGGAAAAAAAAATATATATATATATTTCTGCAAAGCAATTCAAAAACCTTATTGAAAAACTACCAAGCAGAGACCAACTTCTGTGAAATGCTCCGAACCTGTAACTGCCTTTCAGCAACAGCATCCTCCAGGACATGTTCAGCAGACCAGTCTCTATGGGATGAGACTATGTTATCAGGTTCTGGTCATTTTTACAGGGCTTCAGTAAGACAAAGATCAAAAGAAATGTTTGTCTCTGGTCCTCTGGAGATTTACATGAGTTCAACATTTCTTAATTCACTATGAAACTCTACAGGGCATCCTTCATAAATATTTATTCAAAATGTTAGACAACTGAATTTTTGTAGTGTGCCAAGCTGTAAACTAACTGAAAGACTACTTGTTCTTCCAGGGAACAGATGTTTAAGTACCCAACTTCCTCTTCATGTAGCAAATCTACAGGCATATCTGTTCCGTTTCGGCTTGTTTGGGTTTTTTTGGTTGGTTGGTTGGTTTTTGGGTTTTGTGCGTGTGTTGGAGGGGGGGGAGGGTGGTTGTTTGTTATTTTTTGTTTTGGGGTTTTGTTTGTTTGTGGGTTTGGGTTTTTTTTGAAACTCATTACTAAGCTGAATAGTGATTACTTAGACTACCAGATGTGCTGGATTTCAGATTGTGTGGTTGACCCACTATTTGTATTGTTATAGGAGAGACTTCAATCTCTTCTTGAACACGAAAATTACATGTAATGAGTAATTTCCTGAATGGAAGATTGCTTTATAGAGCTACTTATCCATTACAGTAAGTTATTTTTAGTTATTATTTTAAGTGAAATAAAAAGGAAATAGGAACCGTGTATATTCTACGATAGCTTATTTACTTAAATATTATGTAAATATCACACATTCCATAAAACCTATATTGTTATCATCATGTCCTTTGTGTCAAATGAAATACCTCATCTTTTGTTCTCAGTTTATACCGAGCTCAAAGGTGAGTAATTCCACCTTAAGAAAAATGGCACTAATAGATGTGTAAATGGTATTAAAAAGGTCAAAGAGACCAAAGTCTGGCTTTCATGAGGTCTCACAGCTACAAGGCATTTGTCTTTGTTGTTGGTGCCAGTTAAGGCATGTCTGGCTTATTTGATCCCCCAGATTAATACAAAGAAGATCTGAACTGTGAAAAAAAAATACACAACAGGAAGCTTAAATGCAGCCATATGGACCATCTGATTCTTTCAACCTCTTAACAGATGAGGTTTGAAATAACTTCCTTTGCTTATTAGCTAATTAAATCATCCTAACAGTGTATAAAATGGCTATAATAAAACTGAGTTTAACCATAACCTCCAGCTATGTTCCATTAAGTCTCACATTCTAGGTCATCTAACCATACAGTATACAACATATTGCTGAGGTATAACTGTATATTTTCTCAAGTGAAAAAAAAAAAATCTCATTTTAAAACTAATACAGCTCACAAAAAGACAAGGAAACATAAAAATTACCTTAAAATATCCACTAATATATATTTAAGATTTTTCACTGCGATGAAATAATTACCTTTACATGGCATTAATATAAAGTCACTTTTGCCTTAGCCCCTATTAAACCTGCTAGTAATGATTACATGACAGTACCTATGGTATCTAAAACAGCTTTCTTTTTTCTGTTTTGTTTTGTTTGTTGTTTGGGTTTTTTTTAACAGAAGGAATGCTTTGGAATCATAAGTCATAAGAGGATTGAAATATTTTTTAGAACACATTGCACATTATATGCATGCATATACATGCACTTCCTCCATAATAGCTGCTTTATTTGTTGCTTAATCATTTGTTTTAATATGATGTCTACTGCCCTTTTCATGATGCACAGCTCAACAACTACAGAAAAAACATATCAATGATTCTAATGCATACATATCACTAGGACAACAATTGCTTTTTCAGTTCTTCCTTTGCCAAGTTCAGATCAATTTTAATTAATACAGCTTCAAGGACTCTGCAAAATACATTCTGTGAACTAGAAAAAAGCCCATAACTCTTTTTGGAGTGACTGAAAGGTCCTTTATATCCAGCTATCGCCAAATGATACCTGTACCTTCCAATTTCTATTTATTTCTCCTCGATAGGAATAGCTAAAGTACATTTCCACAACATATGACTTCCATTAGAAGATGTGATGAATGACCCTTTCTCAACAGCCCAAGGAAGAGCTCATCTGCGCACACTGAAGTAACATGACTACAATGAGATTTTTTTTCCCCACATGTCACCATATATTATCAAATTGACATGCACTGTAATCTTGCTGGAGATACCGTACTGCCTGAATAGAAGTGATCTCCAATCCGCAGTTTTCAAGGATGGTATTTCTTTTTACTGATACTTTGAAACCACTTTTCCTTAAAATTTGAATTTACTGCAATTCACATGATAATGCTGCCAAAAATTGCTAGTGATACCCTGTTTTCTTCAATCGAACCCGAATTTGCCACTGACTTCATGGTGTCTAACTTTCACACTTATTTTTAAAGCAATGAGTACCAGAAAAATGCAGCATTTAATGGCCTGTGAAACAGCAATCCTTCGCAAGAAGAAAGTGATCCTTGCAATTGAAGATATTAACTACATAATTCAACCTCAGGTGACAAAAGGCGATATTCACTGAAGCATGAAGAATCAATGCCACGTACCCGGGCTCACTTGGGTTTGCGCTATCTTGCCTTGACACAGTTGCCAGTAAGAAGCTAGAGAGAGGTGCTTCCATATTTATTGTATGTTAGTAAGTTAGGAGAGTGCGGATGGACCATGGAAGTGATATTTGAAAAAGCAGGTGTTTTGTGATGATGCCAAAAGAAATAAGGGCAGAGGGTTACAGTAACTGGGAAAGTCGTATCCTGTGGATCTGGGAAGAGTACTTATTCTCTTGTCACCAGCATTATACGCTGGTTTACTGGGAGTTAAAATGAAAAGAGTATCACTCACAAAGAAGAAATTAGCTCATTACTCCAATAACAAAATATATTCCGCTATGAAGGTTTGAGTGACAGCTAAGGCAAGTTCATGGATTGTCAAAGATTTTGTACCAAAGGAGGGTTTAATGGCACATTTGGCATCACTTTTTTTTTCCCCTTTATGAATTTGCACTTCCAAATTTCTCTAATACAACACTGAAAACATTTTCTTCTTACAAGACATAATTTACTGGAAAGACTGTATATTAACTTCATATAAATAAGTTTCTCATATCTACATGCATTTAAGATAAAGCATGAATAATATACTACTAGCAGAAAAATCACATTAAGAGATAACTAGCTAATGCTTACTGCTAGAGATTTCTAATGTAGAGGTAAGGACAGCACACACCATACAACAACATGTTTTGCAAGAATATAGGAAATCAATCACTAACCTAGCATCGTTTTCTTTTGGATTATACAAATTAGAGATCAGTATCTACCAAGTTCATAATTGCCCGTATCTCCCGCAAAAACAACTCCTTAAATAGGCTGAAGGTTACACATGACTTCCTCAGATTATGCTCATGTCTGCAAAAGGATACTGACAGTCTGAGAATCATAAACTTTACTGTCTTAAGGCATACTGAGAGACAGGACCCAAATGAACTTTTTAAAAGGAATAACTGTCTATTTTAAAATAATACTTTTCAAGTTGAATATACTTATTGCACTAGGTATTTGCTATATCTGAAATATTAAAATGAGTTTTCCAAGTCCCAAATTTGGAGGCTTGCCTATACAGCCCATTTTCACTTCAACATTCTTTAGCATTTCAGAATTCACAAGAATAAACATTTGTCACTACAGGAGGAAAAAACATTCAACTCCTATTTCTTTTTCATACTTTGACTGGTGTTTCGGCTGCTCCACTACATTTTGTCGTTTAATAACAAGAAAACAGTACTCATATGTTTCAACTTTGGGTACACAAAACCATCGTACAGCTGTTTCATTCACAAGATTACAGGAATTGTTAAAAGTTACCGTTGTGTATGTTTTATGTATATACACATACATATATTTTTAGGAATATTATATCCCCAGTCAAAGCATGTGAAAAACTTAAGTATCATTTCAGAGAGATCGCATGTACAAGAGTACCTACATTTTCTAATACTTCTTTTAAAAGTCATAAAGTGAGATAAACAACGATTACGTAATTTTATCACAAATTGCCAAAACAGCATCAACAACAGAACTAACTCTCCCCACATAGTGGCCACGACACTATCCTTTTTCTCCCCATCATGCAAGTAGATATACTTGAACAATTTATTAATATGCCCATTTCAGCCAAGCAAGCTATGGAAAAACATCAGTTACAGTACAAGCTCCTGTGTTACCTTTTGTATTTTTATACCCACCTGGGTGAATGAGTTCATTTCCACACACGCTAGCAGCAATAAGCAAAAGAAAATATTAAGGTTCTACCCTGCAGGAAGAGATCCTGATTTAAAATATGTTAAAACAACTTATTAAGTAAACAGATTGGTTCAAGAATCACAGAATGTTGGAATGCCCAATGTATCTGTGAACGGGAAGACCTTCTACTGAGATGTTTTCAGATACTGTACTAGAGCAGACCATAAAAATATTCCTCATGTTTTTTAGGAGATTATAGAAGCCACCACTCTAGAGCATTCAGAATGTGTAATGCTGATTACAGCAAAGAAGTCTTTTCCCCAGACCAAATCTGTCTTACATCGCCAATCACTGCAAAGGTGATATTTATTACTATTATCTATCCAAATAAAACATTTAAAACAGCAGATTGTAACTGTTTAAGTATCTATTGAGCTTGTCCTTTAGCTATCAAAAATATCCAGGTTTTCTTTCCATTTCTCTTGGATAAAGAAACAACATTACAGCAAACACATGCTGCATATAACGACGAGTCATCAAAGGAGGTTGGTTTGAGTAGTGTAGAGCAGTAAGGAAGCAGTGCTTGAAAAAGGAAGCTTGTTTTGCGTGCACTACTTGTGCTTGCAGACACAAACCATTGCAAAAGCAAGTAATGCAAAATACAAGTGATGCCATAACAGCATCGGTTTTCTAATTTGCTACAAATTAGAAATGAGCATGCATGTGACAAGTAAAAAATGTTGAAGTTCTTTGTGAAGAGGATTTCCTCTTTCCTGTAGGCTTGTTACACCATCATAACTTAGGAAATTATGCAAGATTAATTGACTAAAGCAGCTTTCCCGAACCCTAACACTCTGTCCATGGAATTACTGCTTCCTGTTGCTACCTGTATAAGATTGGACTCCATCCTTTACATGCTCTTCACCCTAGTTTATAAACACTGCAAGATTCAGTAGAGTAGTTCACCAGCTCCTGATTTCTCTGACTTCAACTTTTACAATGACCTAATGTACACTGCAAACATGGCTTTCAGTATACTGTTGGGCTAGTTCAGCCATCATCGTTTTATGTTGCCATCAGTTGCCTGATCACACAGACCAATGCTGAACTCACCAAAATCCCCTCAAAAGTCTTCCTTCAAGCAATCCTGCCAGAGGTTCCTGTGGGCCCAGCTCCTCCGCTGCCCACTGTGGTGCTAGCATCATCCGCTGAACATAACAGACAGAGATGGCTCCTCAGTGGCCCCTTACATGAAAGAACAAGACCCAGAGAGCTCACCATGATGCAACCAGCCCCAACAGAAGCCACACCCACCAAGAAGCTCCTCCAACTGATCAGCTCCTGGTTAAAGTAGCCCTGGCCTCGCCCACCACCCCAACCACGACCACCTGGTGAGGGCAGAGCCACAGGTGGGCCAGGTTCTGCCTCTGGAACATGAAGCCAATAGGAACAAGAAAACATTCTGCTAAGTTGTGACTCATCCACAGGTCAACTCCAAGTCAGGGCCCACAGCTCAGGCCCCAGCACTTCAGTATACAGACATTACATTTACTTTGGAACAAAGCATTCCTGAAAATAAATAATGACATAGAAATGAACAATCAGCCTCTCCCCTTTGTAGCGTGTGCATCCTTTCTCCTGCTAATCTATTAAAAATCCTAACCATCTTCTAACACTCCCTGCTGTCCACAGGAGGAAAAGATGAGTCTATCTGTACTCCTGATGTTTGCCCTCATTTTGTGTTGGCAGAATATCCAGTATCCAGCAAATAAGCTGATATTTCAGCTGATGGTTTTGTAACTCTAGCCATAAACCTCATTCCATTCACATGAGTACAAGCAGACCTACATATTACAAACGAATCCCTATTCCCTGCTGACTTTCACCTGTAGCCTCACTTTCCACAGCACTGAAGATTCTGCAAAATGGAGCTGCCCAACTTCCATTTTTCTAAATTTTAACTGCGTACCTTCCCTTACGTATCATAGAAGGAAACATCCCCATTCCCTCAGATTTCATAGTAAAACTCCAAATGTAATTGTAAACCCGCTTCTATCAAAACCATCTAGTTTAGAGAAATCCTTAAGCATTATTAAAGAATTTAAAATAACTTTGATCATTTTGACAGAACTAGGGTAGGAGTACAAGGAAATTAAAGGAGGGCAGTCACCTCTAGTAGAGCAGAAACAGTGTTGAACTAGAGGAGGGAACTTCATAACCAGACTCAGCTGCAGCCAGCACAAGGTGTCTGAAGGGAGGCTAAGACATGCAAGAGGGTTAAATCAGTCATGGAAAACTTACCAACATTTTCACTCAATCCACTGAGATTACAATACAAAAGTTTAACATAAGACTTATTGGTTATAGCATTTTCAGACAAACTTAAAAACATGCCCCGTTCAAAATAAAAAGCCAACTTGGCTAAGATAAGCCATTTCTTAAAAATTAAAAAGAATCAGTGTATCCCTCTGCTCCATTCTGTCATTTTTCTCATAATAATATTTCAGTACTACTGCTCTGTTAATATACACTTTGCCGTCAACAAGTTGGAATTCATTCTGGGACAAATGTATAAAGAAATAGTAATAAAAACCTATGCTATAGCCAGGGGCAGATTCCCAGGGCTGAAATAAGTCTTCAGGAAATCAATAAGAAATTTCTAAGCTGCAGTGACTTACTATGATAGCATTTGAGCAGCAAGATAAAACAAACTTTATATTACTTAAATGAATTCTTACTTCAAGATTATCTTATTAGCAATATTACAAGAACATTGGCAGTTCAATCATCCAGTCAAGTAATTGACTTATTAGGTTACTTTTTCCATATTACTGAGGTCTCATGCCCACAAGGCAAAAAAGCCCCACTCTCTAGCTCAAGTACCTTTCATTGCCAAACACCCAACACAAAGTTTAAGCAAAATTATTTGCTGTGGATTCTAATGTAAACAGCAACAGCATCAAAATTATCATATAACACAGAAGTTACATAAACTGACTAAAAACAGTGAGTGAAACTGCATTTGTGATATGAAACCACAAATACACACGTACTGATTACGAAACATGGAAGCAGTGTACATTACCTTGCACAGGAGAACATTTTAGCCTTGTTTTAACAAAACTAGCACCATGGCTCTAAGCACACTAAGATCTATGCACTGCTGAAGCTCAATGGTAAAAAAACGCTGAGGCATTTCCATCACGTCAGCTGATTATAAAAAATGGTGCTTATTCCAATCTTAAGTTATTTGCAGGACAGAAATGCTTCTCATAAAATATGGTAGGAATAGAATTGTTCAGTTGGAAGAGACTGCACAACCATCTCAAGGATGACCAATAGTTATTGAGGCCGCTGTCCAAATGCCTCTTATAACACCAACAGGCTCAGGGTATTGTTGTGCTGGTTCAGCCATCACCATTTGATGCTGCCATCAGCTCCCTGATCACACAGGCCAACACTGAACTCAGCAACACCCCCTCAGGAGTCTTCTTTCAGACAGTCCTGCCACAGGTTCCTGTGGGCCCAGCTCCTCCACTGCCCACTGTGGTGCCAGC
>JAVSBS010020970.1:0-14505 GCA_033124195.1 Coracias cyanogaster
GGCCAGGAGCAAAACCTGGTTTCTTGCTCTGTGCTGGCCAGAGACAGACCCCTTGGCACACCCCTCCACACCCCCTCTCCAGCCCCTGGGATCACATACACCCACCTGAAGCCCATGAACTTGTACTTTTGTCACTGCAGAAGCTGAGAAAAAGATTTAGTGCTCTCATGATTTCCTACCATAGCAATTCAGACAAGGGTTACCTTTTTTCCCCTCTCAGGAAAAGTTCAAATGGACCAGGTGAACTACAAACTAAGGAGGAAACATTACTTTTGTTTAGACTCTCTAAAAAGCAGACAAAACTTTTAAAAAACTAACAAGAAATAGTCCTGTGATTTCAGACAGTGAGGACAAAAGAAAGGGGAAGAGAAGGAGTTCACACCAAAATTCAAACAAGCAGATTCCCAAATAAAATATGGGATAGCCTGGGCCCACCTTCAAAGACAGCACAAGGTACCTACAGCTTCCCTTGATCTCCCTGTATTGCCACTCTGAAAGTACAAAAATCACAAGTCAAGGCCAGAAAGGGTCGCAAGGAAGGAGGAAAGGCTTGAGGCATCCAGCTGCGCTCTCTAAGAGGCCTGTGCCTGCACTCTGCATCTTGCTGCCACTCTCCCAGGCACATTACACCTCAGCACTCCCATACCTAACGCTGAACCCTGGGCAGCCCTCACTGGAGGTGGCTGCCCCCCCATCCCCACACCTTGTGGTCACCAGGCAGGTTGGGGACTGCCAGGCAGGCCCTGAGTGCCCCTGGCCCTGCTCCCTTCCTTCCTAGGCCTGTGGCAGGAGGGCGGCTGCAAGCACTGCTCCTGTCCCTGCACCACCTCCCCAAACAGCACTGCACATGGAGGGCAGCCCCACCACTGTGGTTTCCCCCTGTAGCAGGAGGCCTCAGCCACCCCCAGCCCCCTTCCCTCCATGTCACCTGGGCCCATGTTCCAGGCCAGCACCCTGAGCTCCTCCAGGGCCCACCACCCTCACACCTCTCCCACCTTGGGCCCACCACCCTCGCGCCTCTCCCGCTCCAGGGCCCACCACCCTCACAGTTCTCCTGGCTCAGGGACTCCCAGAGCCCACCACCCGCTCAACTCTCCCACCTCAGGGCCCACCACCCTCACACCTCTCCCCCCCCCGGCCCACCACCCTTGCACCTCTCCTACCCCAGGCCCACCACCCTCGCACCTCTCCTACCCCAGGCCCACCACCCTCGCACCTCTCCTGGCTCAGGGACTCCCAGCGCCCACCACCCCGGGCCCACCACCTCAGCACCTCCAGCTCTGGCATCCCCTGGCTCAGCCCAGCCCACCACGCCCATCAAGGCAGCCCCATGCTCCTATTGGCTGCTGCAGCCTCAGCCGTCCTCCCATTGGCTGCCAGGCAGCACAAGGCCCTCCCTGCCACCACACCCCTGTTCCACAGGGGCCTCAGCCCCTCGGGCAGCCATGGCCTGTGGTGGGAGCCAGGCCTCAGCAGCCCCTGCCCGGCCGCACAGCGAGGGACAGCCCCCTCCACGGGCACCCTTCCTGCGGGACACAGCTCCAGCACATCCCCCGTGAGGGCCGCTGGCAAGCCGGGCTGCTCTCCTTCCCTTCCCTCCCCTCCCCTCGCCGCCTCACCTGCCCAGGGCGAGGCGGAGGCTGCCAAGATGGCAGGGAGTGGGCAAGTCGCTGCCTCGCCTCCTTCGGCGAGACGTCCTGCTGCCATTACCGGTTTGTAGCAACTAAAAGCCTTGAAGGCTTTAGAGGAAAAAAGCAGGCTACGCGCCATCGAATTGCAAACAGCAGGGAGATAGCCCCGGTGGGGTAATTCCTCTTGGAGCGTTCAGGGCTCCCCGGAACCCTCACGCACAACCCGGGATCTTCCTGGGCTCACAAAGGCACGCGGGCACCAAGCTGGAGGCTGGTGACAACGCGGTGGGACAAACACTGTGCCAACCCGCCTGCAAGGTGACCAGCTCCCAAGGGCTGTCCCGTGGATCCATCATATGGGGTGGGTGCTTCCCCCCAGCATTTCAACTCCCTGAGACAAATGAGGAACTATTTCAGCTTCTATTTAATATTTTTCCTCCACATTAGGACTTATCGAAAGCTGAGTCACACACACCCTCTCTAGGTTCAGAGACAAAAAGGCCAGAACCAGCCCTAGGTTTAGGTTGTTGTGGTTGGTTGTTTGGTTTTGGTGGTTTTTTTTTTTTCCTCCATCTTGCAAACTTCGAGCCAAGTTTGCGATGGAGGCATTTGACTCATCGTCTTTAACACTTCAGACTCCCAACAGTAAAGCACGTTAATCTTGGACTCGTTCTAGCAGCAAACGTAACGTGACTCCTCCAGGCTACTGAGCCTCGCGACCGTTCCAGTAACCATCAAACGGGAGCCAAAGTTCTGGGAAAAACACCGACCAGCAGCATTTTGTCCCGCACATTCTCCTGCCAGCGGCAGAAGCCCAACAGCTTCATCCACAAGGCCAGGGGTTAGAAGCCACCCGAGGCAGCCATATCCAGCAAACGTGTCGCTAAACCTCTCCCTCCAAATCCCTCAAGCCTTCTGTTCGGTGCTCCCGGTGATGGAAGGCGAGGGCACCACTCCACATCTGATCTCTGCACAGTTAAGCTTCAATAAGGATTTCTCAACCGTTTTCTAATTGCCTGCCTGCCCTCCCACCTAGGCTGCCCTACACGCAAGCGCTTTTTGCCAGCCGCTTTACATACAGGAGCGGAACGAAAGCTCTCCAAGAAAGCCTTCGCAGGCCTTGGAGAGCGTGATGTACTCACACAGGCATCCTGCTGAATGCACTGCAGGATGTGCTTGGCTGGAATCAGGAAGTCTATGAGGTAGCGCAGTCCATCCCCACGGTACGTCTTCTCCACCACATCAAAAACTTGGCACAGAACAGTGGCTGCGGTAGCCTCAAACGGAGGGTAGAGTGCTGATAACGTACTCTGAATGCAACCGTCCAGCGACTCCGAGTCCTGCCAAGAGAGGAAGCGTTAGTGGTACCACGGCACGATACGCTCCGGTGTCCCGACCGGCCCCGCACCCTGGAGCGCAGCCATCTCCGAGTGCAGGAGGGGAGAAGATCACAAGGAGCACGCTGCTGTCCTCTCGAGATTCATCTGGCACCGGCGACTCCAGGTAAACACCAAAAAGCTCTCCCGGAACGCGAGGGGAGTGCTCGCAGAGTGCTGTGCATGCAGCAGCGAGATTTCCCAGCTTTTGCTTACGCAGCAAGTCCTTCTCCTGGCTGCGCTGGGTGGGGCTGCTATTAAACCAGTACCGCAGCACGTGAGCGCGTGCGAGCGAGCCAGACTATCATGGGGTGGACGGAGCGGCGGGCCTGGTGGTTCCGATACCCGAGGCTGAAGATGCTGGCTGCCACTTGGCTCCATTAAAGCCCAGTGTTACACTTTTCCATGGGCTAAGGGCAGCTGCAGGGGCAACAGTTGGTCTGAAACTCCTCAGCCTGCTGTGCCCTGAAGTCCCCGCACCGGGTAAGCTGCTGGAGCTGTCGGGTACCAGGTAAAAGCCGCTCACCAGTGCGATTCTGCGTTATTCAAAGCTGTTTGCCTCTCCTGAAAGGCTCACTCTGGGAGCCAGGAATTTTCTGCCTCACAACAGGACTGCATGTGAGCAGGGTGGCTTTGGTGCCCGAGCACGCCCATCGATACAGAGGATGCTTGTTTCCTGCCCAGGGATAAGAGGTGATGGCTTCCCCGCTCCCAACTTCACTGGGTGGAAGAGAGCCTGCCAGCCAGAGCCTGCCCACGGGGCCAGGGCCAACTCCAGTGCTAGAGGCCAAATTCTGGGTGTCAATCAAGAGAGCTTGCCAAAAAATAATTGGAAAATAAACCTGTACACATTTGGAAGAGGATCAGGACCCCTCCTTTCCTTTCTGTTTTACAGAGGACCCCTCTGGCTAAGTTACAGCCACTGGGAGTGAGTTTTCCTACAAAACCAAATGAAAGTTTACTCAGGTGTCTGGCCAGTTCCTCATCTGATCTAAATCCACCTCCTTTCACCAGAGACAAGAAAAGCATTTCAGCCGCTGGCCCAGAAGCCTCCTGCAGAACAGGAACAGCTGCACGGACATGCCTGAAAACATACCTCAGTGCCACAGCACGGCCGGGAGAGAAAGTTAAACAAAGCACTGCCACCACAGCTTACATCGCCCGGGAAGCAGGGTGAAGGGATCAGAGGAAACAAACCGTTTCGCTGCTTCCACTCCAAGGGAGCACACGTTCATTGCTCCAGACACCTCCACAGGCTTGAGAAAAATGCACCAGTCTCAGAGCAAGCCTGATCCGACCTGCAGCCCGAGCAGAGATGATGCTCCTCACGCAAGCCTTCCCATCTCTCAGGCTTCATTGCTGTTCCTCCCGATGGCAGCAACAAGCAAGGCTAAATAGGAACAGGCTCCCCAAGCGTTTGCAGCTCTTCTGAGAGACCAGCTGCCTCCTGCAATACCCCTCAAGGTCAATGCAACCAGATCAACAGATGTTAAGGAGCTATTTTTCATATTCTTAACCCAAGGACTCAAAAAGCAGGAGGCCTGTGTGCACGTTTCCAAGTATTGAAGACTCAGATTTCACCCCAATCCTAAATGGGAGGAGGAAGCTGGTTTATAATCACAGAATCATCCCGGTTGGAAAGGACCTCCAAGATCATCCAGTCCAACCATAACTCTACCAAGACCGCTGCTAAACTAAACAAGCTTCTTTCCACTCAGAAAAGAATGGATGCAAAACCCTAACATGTACTTCATTCATTGAAATGGAAAGCCTGGAAGCTTCCAGGCACTTCCTTCTCTGCAGGAACAGGTCTTCAGAGAAAATCTCCTACTAGAGATCATGGAGGTCAAGAGAAGACTGCCAAGAGCTGGCAGGCTGCAGCTCTCTACAGAGTTCTGGTCAAGACCACCCCCACGCAAGGCATGAGGGGAGGACTTGGCAGAGCTCAGGAAATATGTGAGAAGAGAAAACAGACTGATAGGAACTGTGGGATGAGTTGTACAGACCCAAAAGTGCAGCTTAAATAATAAATGTTCCCTTTATGTGATATCCTGGACCTGCTGAAGAAGGCAAGAAGGGGGCTGTAGGGTAGGAAAATGGGTATCAGGCCCAACACAAAGACTCTCACAATTAGACATCCCCCTAATATTGCTAAATATTGACATAACGCACTGAACATTACACATCACTCCTCTCCCACGCTCTTGGGAAACAACAGAGAGAGGCCAAGCGCAGCTCCAGTAACCTCTGTTGACACCAAGCTGGCCCAGCAAGCGTCCGTGCCCTTGTCAGATTAAACAGGCCTTGACACAGGTGCTCTCCCACCACAGAGCCCAGCCAAGTGCTTGGGCACTGTCACAGCAGCATGACTGCTGGTGGCATGTGACAACAATTTCCCACTGACCCGCTGCAGTCCACAGGTTCAAAACCTCAGTCAAGACCAGTTAGAGGGGTTCCGTGCTGTCTTCTATCCCCATACCTCTTCCCCTGCTTGAGCAAAGTTATTTCAGGTATCTCTCCACCCCTAAATTCATTAAATTTTACTATTGCAGACAAAACAAAGGCGGCAAAAAAATTTGCCCATGAGTCAGTGCATCACTCTAAGGTTCTCACACCATTCCTGCTGCCTTAGCAAAGCCTTCACGAGACAATTATTAACCTTGGCACCCAACCAAAAATCCTTTATACGGTTAAAATAAACCAACCTGTGTATTAGTGTTCCTTCAGAGAAATCCAGAATAACCATAGCCTGTGGCCACTGCAGCGTTCAGAGCTCACAGCGTGCTCCTCCGCAGAGAGGCTTTATCTCTCTCTGGCTAGGCTACACCACAAAGCCACAATAGCTGTGCAGGCTTTGAAGGACACAGAGAAGGTGTCAATTCCTACCATTTGGAAAAGAACAGAAAGAGGAGACGTTCCTCCAGAAAGAGGAGATTTTTCACCAATCTCTCCACTAATTCCACACCAAGTCCCGAACAAGGAGCAAATTCCCATCGTGCTGCATATGACTGTAGCACCAGCATCCTTGGGCAGCTACAGAACAAGGATGGACACGTCCTCCACATGGTGCAGGTGAACTTGGAGGCAACACCTCTTTTCAGCGCTCCCAGCCACCGGGAGCGGTCACCTAGGGATGGGTCCTGCCCTAGTGGAGGGTGAAACGTGGCAGAGCCTCAGAAGTCATCTTGAAACATGGAGGGTGAACCATGGTGGTGTTTGGAGCCTGCAACAGCAGCAGATTCACCTCCAATTGCAGACTCATCAAACCAACCCACAGTCCTAGGGATGGGGCTGCTTATTTGTACTAATTAACTTTTAGATTGCAGAGTGGCTTGAGGAAGGGCTGCAAGAGGCCACATGGTCCCATTTAATGCCAGAGCGCAGCCAGCCAGCCTCGCACGCGTAACCAGCTGCCACATGTGGAGGACACGTGGTTTGGAGGTACAGGGAACTCATATGAACCAGGTTGAGACAGCAAGAGAAGGGGATGGCACCTCTAGATCCTGAAGCCTAGAGCCCATCCTACCTACAAACCACATCCCTCAGCTCAAGCAGGAGATGCAACGACCAGCAGGCACAAGGAGGAACCTCTGTGACCCAGGATGAGAGGACAGCACCTGGAGAGGAGAGGAACAAGCTAAGCAGAGCAAGGATCCAAGGAGAGAGCACTCCTGCCCTGACACTTCCACTTCAGCCAGCCCAGAGCAGCCCCTGAGAGGTAGCAGAGCGCAGCAGGAGCCTCCTGAAGAAAGCCTCCTCCTAGGACTGCAGATTTCAGACCTCCCTGCCTCCAACAGCATTGCTACATCCCCCTCACGGGAAAACTCCTGGCCACTCGCTCCTTCTCAGCCAGCCAGCCCAAAGGCAAAGGGAAGCACTTTCCAACCAAGCCAGAGAGCATCTCCCCAAGCAAAATGGGTCTTGGGACTCAAATGCTTCTTTGTCAACAAGCACAGGAGGACCTGTGAACCCCAGCTCACTGCCACCGCTCCACCGCACGCTCAAGCACACCTCCCAAAAAAAGAAACACGCTTTTAAAATAACGCCTCTATAAATCAAAGCGCTAAATAAAGCCCAGGTTAAGGTCACGTCCGGCCATAGCGGCTTTCGCTGCTCCTCAGCCGGGAGCCAGCTGCCAGTGGAGGGGCTGGAGCACAGCGAGGGAAGAGGCAAGCAGCGTGTGGGGACAGGATGGGCTCCGTGGGCTGAGGGGTGTGAGGGGAACAACCGAGCACGGTCCCACCTGAGAGAGCAGGGAGAGCCCAGGAGAGCTTCACCGCTGGCAGAGGGCTTGGGTCTGGACAGGGGCAGGGTGGGGTGAGCTGCCACAGATGCTGTGAAAGAATAGAGCAGTAAAGACTGTTGTGGCAAAGCTCTGCTGCTCAGCCCTAAGAGCCCCTCTCCCCATCGCAAGCTGCAGCAAGGACCAGGAGTCAGGGAGAGATGAGGTTATGAGCAGCTTGGCAGAAGCCCCAAGCCAGGACTAACAAGCAGGCGGCAGGAAGATGATCCCAAGATCAGTTACCACCCTGCTCAGGGGACGCCTCTCCTGGTGCAAGCAGCCACTGCAGGATGGGACAAGAGCCTGCCAAGAGGTATCTGGAGTAACCAGGAACTTCCTGGACTTTTCTAAGTGCACTAATTGAATTTTCTCCCTACCTTTGTGGGCATGGAGAGAGCTCCAGCCACTGGAAACTTCTGCCACGCTACATTTCTTTCTGACTCAGGACTCGACTTCCTCCTCATTGGGACCTGCAGCTCACCAGTTAAGTCTGAACCCTAGAGAGTCTCCTACAGGTTTGGAGATCAAGACATCAGCCTGCCCGGGGCGCAAAGAGAAGACCCCCAAGGCTACACACCTTGCGCAGCATCAGAACGCCTGTGCTCTCCCAGCAAGTGCCTGGGACAGCAACCCGAGTGTCTCGGGACAACACAAGTCAGTGCAGGGAAGGGCTGCGACGCTGCTGGACCCACGGAGCCTTGGCAGCGTTTTCCCTACAACTCACCCAAGCACCTTGCTAAGAAGTCAGTGTCTTGCTCAAATTTGCCTACAAGGTGCTGAATCTTGGTCAGGGAGAATATGAAGAGGCACAGATCTTCCCTGCTGACAGCTCGGATGCTGTTTGAAGACTCCTAAAAACCATCAGCATGGTGAGACCAGACTGTTTAACTAACCCATGACTTACAGCAGATGGTCCTCCTTTCTACCAGGCTGGACTGGCCCGTATTGAGGGACACCTTACACTGGAAGGTTGCTACCTTCCAGTACCTAAAGGGGGCCTACAAGAAAGCTGAGGAGGGACTCTTCATCAGGGAGTGTGGTAATAGGACAAGGGGTAATGATTTTAAACTGGAAGAGGGGAGATTCAGATTAGAGATAAGGAAGAAATTCTTCACTCTGAGGGTGGTGAGACCCTGGCCCAGGTTGCCCAGGGAAGCTGTGGATGCTCCATCCCTGGAGGTGTTCAAGGCCAGGTTGGACGGGGCTTTGAGCAGCCTGGTCTAGTGGGAGGTGTCCCTGCCATGGCAGGGGGTTGGAACGAGATGATCTTTAATGTCCCTTCCAACCCAAACCATTTGATGACTCCATGAAACAGGCAGACTTCCCCCAATGCGCCCAGACGCAGCCACACCACCGTGCCCTGATGCTCTGCACAAGCTCCCCGTGAGGATTCCAAAGCCTCGCTCAGAAGAGCGTGCTGCTGCAGGTGACACTGAGGCACGGTGGGCACAGAGCTTGCAGAAAGCTCCATGTGGAGGCAAACCTCATCTCCTGCTCCCTGCACTGGGCTCTCATGCCACACTGCTCTGCCAGACCTCCTGGAGGTGTCACCCACTGATCTCACCTCTTCTGTGGGTGAAAACCTGACTCGCACGTTGCATCGCTGTCCTGGGTCCAGGGCTCCAGCTGAGGGCACTGCCTCAAAGACACAGGGCTTGGCCTTCAACTCCTGAAGCAGCTTCCAGTGCACGCTCGCTGGCACATTTTTGTCCACCTGAGCACAAAAACAGAACTGTGAGGTCTCCTTGGACTGTGAGGTTCCTGCAGTGCTCTGAAATGCTGTCATGGTGCCAAAAGCACCCACATCCAAACCAGCCATGGCCACCACCAGCCTAGAACTGGATGGGCAATGTGTAGGCAGGGCAGACAGATGAGGAGACACTGTCCCTGGAGGAGGAGAAATGGGTGAAAGTGGCAGAGAAGTGAAGCATCAGCTAATGAACAGGTCCAGGTGAACCAGCCTTGCTCTGTACCCTCAAAATCCTCCTCAAACAAGCTGCAGCCCAAGTGCTCAGGCAGCCACAGGGGCCAGGAAGGCAAGAGAGGCAATGAAAACCCAACCCAGAAGTTACGTCACACACGGTGTCTGCGCTTTACCTTCTTAACAGGCTCATTTGTGGTGATGAACCATTCACAGGGGACCTCAAGCCGATTGTGGAACTGGATGGTTTCTTCCTGGCACTGCCCACACTGGACAGTGGAGAACTCCACTCTGTCCTTGGAGAGGCAAAGGGATGGCACAGCCACGTTGGCATGGAGTCGGACATGAAATGTGGGGCCTTCTGTCACCTAGTGAAGGGCAGAGCATCCAGCTGAGAGCCCAGGTGACATCTTCTATTGTCCCCCACCTGCCCTGAAAGGTGGTGTGAGCACAGGGAGGTGAGGAAGCACATGGTACCTTGATGGGCAGGAGCACGTCCACCTCTCCCAGCGGCAGGTTGGCACTCTGCGGGTCAAAGCGCGCTTCAAACGTCTCAGTCTCACAGTAGGGCAGGTGCTTCACGCGGTCCAGCTCCACGCTGAAACCTTCAACAGATGGAAATAAAGCAGCTGAGATAGACATTTGACATGAATGTGTCACAAGCACATTACGGCCATAGAGGTGTCCTGGCTGGCAGCTCTATGAAGGGCTCCTTTGCCTCTGAGGAGAAGCCTGCTGCTCTTTCTCCAAGAGTGGAAGATGCTGAGAGGTGACCAAGCTCATCTAGTCCCTGCAGTCAAGCGTTAGGGCAGTCGCAGGCAGGCCAAGTCTCTGGGCACTGCTGGCCAGGAGAACTCAGGCTCTAAAGCACCCGGCAGAGGGTCCCAAGGAGGAAAAAGCTACACAAACAAGGCCTCAAGAACCTCCCCGTGTCCAGTGGCTTAAGCTAATATGTCCTTCAAGCTCCTCCTCAAGCTCCTTCAAGCCCAGGTGAAGTCTCTCCTGCACTGCTTACCTGTGCCACACAGGACCCGTCTGTAGGCGTGGAAGGACACAGGGAACCGCCCAGTGTTGGTGATCTTCACAATGTGCGTGTGGATGTTACCAAGAATGACGTAGCCAAAGTCCAGGATGTACTCGGGCAGCTCAGCTCTGGAAGGAGGATGGACAGTCCTTAAACCACAGCCTGGCTACATTGCCAAGGGGATGGAAGACATACGTACACTGGAACAGGCTCCCCAGAGAGGTTGTGGAGTCTCCTTCTCTGGAGACTTTCCAGACCCACCTGGATGTGTTCCTGTGTAACCTGCCCTAGATTCTCTGGTCCTGCTTGGCACGGGGGTTGGCCTTGATGATCTCCAGAGGTCCCTTCCAACCCTTGACATTCTATGATTCTATGATATTTCTGTACTCCCTGCTGTCAAAACCCAGCTCAAGCCCTTGAAACCTGAGGCCCAACCACCTGGTGACAAGACCTTTGTTAAGTCCTGGGGAGTGTAGGTCCTAGGTTCTATCAGCTATCAGTGGGACCTTAAAATCAAATTAATTTAAAACAGACACCAGTCAAGGGTCCTCTGCTATGAAGAGCCATTGTAGATAAGTCTACTGGGCCTCCAGTGGTCTCAGTGGAACTGCTGAGCCTGGTCTGTAGCCCAAGCCTGAAATTGCTTCAAGACCTTGTAAGAAAATTTGCACACACAGGGATGGGTCTGTGCTATCTGGAAGGGCTTGATGGTCTGCACTGGACCTCCTCAGCTCTAAGAACAGAGCCCAGCATCTGTGGGGAGTCAAGCACCTCCAAAGCTGAGGGTGGCACTGGGGAAGAGAGGACTCTCAGCTGTCACAGGGAGCATGTCAGACCTATCAGAGCCTTTCTGGAGTCATAGACTCATAGAACGGATTCGGTTGAAAGGGACCTCAAAGATCATCTAGTTCCAACCCCCTTGCCATGGGCAGGGACATCTCCCACGAGACCAGGTTGCTCAAGGCCCCATCTGACCTGGAGGCCCCATCTGACCTGGAGGCCCCAGGAGCTCCCAGAAGCAGGGGTGCACTGCTGGGTGTTACCCTTGGGACACCTGGAGATAGGGTATGGGAGTCCCTACTAACTTGAGAAGCCTCTGACGAGCACGCTGGTCAAAGACAGTGTCATCTGGGGGACTGGAGGCAAGAGCTTTCTGCTGCTCCAGGGCATGTTCCTCTATCAGCATCTCCTCCACCTGCATCTGCAGCCGAGTGTCCAGCTGAGGAAAGGCAAGACAAGACAGCAGCTGGTTAGCAAAGGTCCTTCCCAAGGCACTGGCTTGTTGCGGAAAAAGGATCCCACCCTGCTCTTGTTGGGAAGGGTGATGGGGTCCTCCTGTCTCACTGCTCAGTGTCTGTGACACCTCCTGTTCTCTTAGTCAGGACCTTATCTCCAGAGAAATGAACTCCAGCATCTTTGCCTGCCCAGTCAGTCACAGAAGCTGGTCTGGCCAGACAAACAGACAGACAAGCCTGGAACCTTCCAGAGCTCCAAGTATCTGCCTGCCCCCAGCCAGTGCCAAAGCAGCTTGGACAACAGTTCTCCTGAAAACGGAGCTATGACAAAGGTGGTGCCTCTTGGAGATGAACACTGACAGGACAACCCCAGGGCGCAGTCGGGCTGCTATTAAGCTCTGTGAACCTGGCAGGGCTTGGGTTGTGAGCAACAAACACCCCAGCAATGACCTTCATCTCCATCACATGGCACCATAAACTCAATCACTTGAGCATGGTCTTCAGAATCTCTCCCTGGGGTGGTTTGGAAGAATCTAGGGGAGGGACAACTGCCAGAGGTGGGCCATGTTGAGCTGATGCTAGGTGTGGGCAAGGAGGTGCCAAGAACCAGCAGGGCACCAGGAAGCTTGTTGTGGGGTGTAAAGGGACCAAACACCACAAGGGGAGAGGTGGCATGTGCCAAATGGGGCAGCAGCCGTTCTCACCAGGGTGTCCAAATCATCTGTGGGTTGCTCTGCATCCGCAGCTTCCTCCAGAACAACTGCCTCGTCTCTCTTGTTGTCTCTTTCCATCTTTTCTTTCACCTCCTTGAGGACCTTCTCATATTTTTCGTTTCCTGGAAGGAGAAAACATGCACAAGGAGAAGCGTGGGCACAGCACCACTCCCATTTAAGTTGGGAAGCTCCAAGCCCTGATGCCGGCCTCTCCCAGAAACACACTCCTCCAGCAACGTACGGAAAGGGGATGCTGCTGCTCCTCTCTGAATCCCGATGTTCACTCCCACCCATCTTCCTCCCCTCATAGGAGCATCTCATCCCCTCCAACAGGATGCAAATCCAGCCCTGCCAAAATCCCTGCCAGCCTTTTTTGTGGCTTTCCCGAGCTTCCCTGTCCAGTCGTCATCATCTTTCCAGGCTTCCAGTAGATATGCTGGCAAGCTCTGCACGATGGCTCCTGGGGCAAAGCCCATATAGGCTTCTAGAGACTCAGGAAGTGACTAGTGTTGGTCTGACAGTCCTGAAACCCCCAGGCTTGGTGGAGGTGGGTGCAAGCTGCCCTGTGGGTACAGGACATGAAGGAAAAACCAGAGGACCTTCCTGGGGAGCAGACAGGCAGTGCTTACCTTTGATGTTCCTCGGCAGGTCCAAGAAGATCCTAGGAAAGCTCCCCTCTCCTTTCAGGGAAACTTCTGCTGGTTCCAGGTGACCCACCTGGATCTGGAAAGTCCTGCAGAAGACTCCAGGCACTCCTGGCAGGTAATAGACTTTCAGCACTTGCTCCTTGCCAGGTCCAAGGTAACCCTGCAGGGTACGGAAGAAGAGGGAGGGGATGCACCAGCGAAGGGTTGGTGGAGGGATGGCTCAGACGCTGAGAAGGAAGGTTCTCATATATAAGAAAGCATCAGACACATCCCCTTTTAGTTTTCCTGTATCTGAAAGCTGAGGTGTCTACACCAGGAGGTCCTTCAGATGGCTTGTAGGGATGTATCACCAGAGGACACACCTACAGCCTGCCCAACAAGCACAGCTCTTCTCCTGTGCTCACCCTCTGCTAGCAAGAGCCACACAGAACAAACAGAAGCTCTTTTACCAGCCACTGCAGAAGATGAGTGAAGTCCCCGTGCTCTCAGCAGGGCCAGCAGCTCCTGTCACAGCACGTCAGCAGCTCCCAAGCTGGTGTCAAGGGGCCTGACCCCTTATTAATGACCCCAACCAAACATCTCCTGCCGGTGTGGTTGCACTGAGGGTGCATGAGCCCATCTGGGCTCATGGTGACCTGCAAACATACATCTCTGGAAACACAGGAGCAGAGAACAGGACAAGATCTAGGGAAGAAGGTGTTGCTGGGAAGGGCACCTCCTCTCCAGGCTTCCAAGAAGGGGTGTCCAAGCCCTGGGTTAGGTCACACTGGCCAGGTTGAGAGCAAATGCAAGCAAAGAGCAACCCAACTCTGGGTGACAGGACACAGCTGCAGCTTTCCTCAGCTCTCCTGCTGCATGTGTGGCTGGACCCTCAGCTCCTCCTTCACTCCACGCTTCAGGAAGAAGCTGCTGAGTGGGACAGACCCTGCCACTTGGTCCCCTGAGCCCTTGCTCCAGCACACAACACAATTGCAGCAGCAACAGAGAGCCCTGCCAAGCTGCCAGCACTGGTGATGCTGATACAGCAGGTCCAAGCAGAGCTGTGTCTTCAGAAGCTCGCAGGAAGAGGGCATCAGCGTGTCATCCCTTGGAGAAGACATGCAGGAGAAACTGTGAAAGCCATGTGGCTTCCTCTTCCCATTGCAAAAAGGGACATGGGAATGCTGCTCCAGCTCAGAGACATCCAAGCAAGCTGGGATCATAGAATCCTGAAATGGTTTGGGTTGGAAGGGACCTTTCAAGGTCATCTAGTCCAACCCCCATGCGGTGAGCAGGAACATCTGCAGCTAGATTAGGATGGTGGGATGCTGCAAACTCCTCTCCTCACTGTTCCAGCCCTGCTTCTCTCTGGACTTCTCACTGCCCTATGAAGCTGCTGCAGAGCAGCAAAGCTGGAGAAGTAAAGGACCAATACAAGGGCTGGTACAATTTTTTGGCAAAGGAGCTTCATGCCCAATAGGAGAGCATTGAAGTCTCACCTGGCTAGTGCTGGCACAGAGCAGGCAGGAGTAATTCCTGTCTGATCACACAACCTGAGTAAGGTGACCCAGGCCAAGTAGAAATGGCCTCAGGTTGCATCAGGGGATGTTTAGGTTGGAGATGAGGAACAATTTCTTCCCCAAAAGGGCTGTGAAGGGCTGTGCCAGGCTGGGCAGGGCAGTGGTGGAGTCCCCATC